>JAVXUO010000228.1:0-40493 GCA_033065855.1 Escallonia rubra | reverse complement strand
AGAAATGAGTCCTTGTCGCGATATTTGGGACGTTTCAATGCGGCAACTTTGGAAATAGATAACCTGGATGAATCAGTAAAGTACACGGCTTTTATGCGAGGGCTTCGCCCTACGTCCAAATTCGCGTTCGCAGTAAATAAGAGTCCTCCAGGCAACATGAGCGCCTTGCTGGATAAAGCCAATAAGTATATCCAGGCTGAAGAATATTTGGAGACCCACAATGGACAGCGAGGAGACAATGGACAGCGAGGAGACAATGGACATGATCAAGACAAGAGAACTCGCGAAGTTAGTCCAAGAGTTGGGCAGGGTTCTAAGCGATCAAGAAAGGATGAAAGGCGTCCCAAAGAAATGTTAGACATGAAGAATTTGACATCATTAACTGCAAGGCCATCTCAGATCCTCCATGAAATAAAAGATAAGGAGATGCTGGAAAGGCCAGAGAAGATGAGGTCGCCGCCCAGCAAGAGAGATAGAAACTTGTGGTGCCGTTACCACAATGATCATGGTCACACCACCGACAATTGTGAATCGCTCAAGCGTGCAATAGAAGCCCTTATCAAACGCGGACATTTGCGTGGATATGTCAATAGAAGGAATGAAAAGAGGGAAGTCACTCCCTTAGGGGGAAAAGAAGATGTGCAAGAGAATGCGGGAGTCATAAATACCATCTCGGGGGGAATAGCCGCAGGAGGCTCTTCTGGACAAGGAAGAAAAGCCTACGCAAGGGAAATCTTCACAACTATGGGACCATCGACCAAAAAGCAGAAGATTGAACCAGCCCCCACAATATCCTTCTCCGATAACGACGTGGGTAATACTAGAATACCCCATGATGACCCTCTAGTTATCACACTCCGAGTGGGAAACTTCGACATGAAAAGGATTCTCGTTGACAATGGGAGCTCGGCGGAAATACTTTTCTATGAAGCTTTCCAAAAGATGAATATACCAGCTGACCGATTACGGAGGGTTGAGGCGCCCCTCTACGGCTTCTCTAACCATCCGGTTGCTTGCGAGGGAATTATTGCATTGCCCGTCATTGTGGGAGACCCTCCAACCCAAGCAAAGTTGATGCTGGACTTCGTGGTAGTACGCATCCCTTCGGCCTATAATGCAATTTTGGGCCGAACAGCATTAAACCAATTGAAAGCTGTGGTATCTACGTACCACATGAAGATGAAATTCCCCACGGAGAATGGAGTCGGGGAAGTCAAGGGCGATCAAGTGGTGGCTCGGCAGTGCTACATGGCATCATGCCGAAATAGAGCCAATGAAACCCTCATGATAGAAGATCTGAGGGATGAGACAAAAATCGAAAGAGGTAAGCCCGCTGAAGACCTCACTCATATTGAGCTATATCCGGGAATTCAAGAAAAGACAGTGAGAATAGGAACCGGTCTATCAGACAGCCTCAAGCTCAAGCTTGTGGATTTGTTAAGGAGCTATTCAGATATCTTTGCGTGGACGGCATCCGATATGCCTGGGATTGATCCTGAGGTGATCACCCACAAATTGAACGTTGACCCTGGTAAGAAGCCAGTCAAGCAAAAGAAGAGGACATTCGCTCCCGAGAGACAAGTTAAAATCGAGGAGGAAGTTGAAAAATTGTTGGCAGCCGGATTCATTGAAGAGATATCATACCCAGATTGGATCGCCAACGTCGTGATGGTACCCAAGTCGAGCGACCGGTGGCGAATATGCATTGATTTCACGGACCTCAACAAGGCCTGCCCAAAGGACAGTTACCCGTTACCACGTATTGATATTTTGATCGATGCTACCTCGGGTCATAAATTGTTGAGTTTTATGGATGCATACTCAGGATACAATCAGATAAAGATGTGTGTAGATGACATCCCCAAAACTTCCTTCATTACAGAACGTGGGCTGTACTGTTACAAAGTCATGCCTTTCGGACTCAAGAATGCGGGGGCAACTTATCAGCGCCTTGTTAACATGATCTTCCATGATTTAATTGGGAGAAATATGGAGGTGTACGTGGATGACATGCTAGTCAAGAGTGAGGAAGCCGAAGCTCATGTGGAGGACCTCAAGGAAACCTTCAACATCCTAAGGGCCTATAACATGAAACTAAACCCGCTCAAGTGTGCGTTTGGTGTAGCGTCAGGGAAATTCTTAGGATTCATGGTATCGCAACGGGGTATAGAAGCAAATCCAGAGAAGATAGGCGCTATTCATGCCATGAAGTCGCCTAAGACAATTAAGCAGGTCCAGGAGCTTACAGGAAGAGTGGCGGCTTTGGGAAGGTTCATGTCCAAGTCCGCCGAAAAATGCCTCCCCTTTTTCAAAGCTATCAGGAAGGCAAGGGACTTCGAGTGGACTGAAGAATGCCAGAGATCGTTTGAAGAATTGAAGCAATACTTGTCGTCCCCGCCGCTCCTTACCAAACCGGTTACTGGGGAAAACTTATTCTTATACCTGTCGGTTAGTGAGGTAGCGGTAAGCACGGTCTTAATCCGAGAGGAAGATGGCAAGCAAAGACCTGTTTACTACGTAAGCAAGGTCCTACAAGACGTAGAAACCAGGTACCCCCGAATAGATAAGGTTGCCCTAGCTCTTATCATATCGGCGAGGAAATTGAGACCATATTTTCAGTCACACACCATCATCGTGTTGACTGACCAGCCATTGAGTAAAGTTCTACAAAATCCTGATGCGTCGGGGAGACTAGTAAACTGGTCCGTGGAACTAGGCGAGTTCGATATTCGGTATCAACCCCGTACAGCAATTAAGGCTCAAGCCTTATCAGATTTTGTTGTCGAATGCACAATACCAGCGAACCCCCCGAATCTGGTCCTTTCAGAAGTTTCGGATCCTTGGCTCCTTTATGTTGATGGCTCTTCCAAGGTGGGAAGTAGCGGAGCCGGGCTTATATTAATCAGCCCCGAAAAGTTTGTGATCGAGTACGCCCTTCGCTTCAATTTCCAGGCATCAAACAATGAAGCTGAATACGAAGCACTCCTAGCGGGAATAAGGTTGGCACACTCTCTCAAAGTTGATTCTCTTTCCGTCCACAGTGATTCTCAATTAATTGTGAACCATATCTCGGGAGAATATGGGGCAAAAGATGAGAGAATGGCCCAGTACCTCCAAGCTGTGAAAACGGAAGCCGCTTTGTTCAAAAATTTCGCCATCCGCCACATACCACGAGACCAAAATGCCCAAGCAGACTCACTGTCAAGACTGACTTCCGAAGACATTGCGGAATTAAACAGAGCGGTATACATTGAGTTCCTCCAAGAAAGAAGTATCCAGATCTCAAAGGAGGTCAATGTGATAGAAGAGGAACCTTGCTGGATGGACCCAATTATTCAGTACCTTGTCTCAGGAATATTACCGTCAGAAAAAAGCGAAGCTCACAATTTACGTGCTAAAGCTGTTCGGTTTGCCCTGGTAGACGGGGTACTGTATAAAAAGTCTTTCAGTCTGCCATACCTAAAGTGCTTAAGCCCTAGAGAAGCAGATTATGCGTTACAGGAAGTCCACGAAGGGATTTGCGGACAACACTTGGGCGGAAGAAACCTGGCCCAGAAAAGCTTGCGGCGAGGTTATTAGGGGCAAGGTAGGCAGTAAGAAGCGATCCAAGTTACAAAANAGTGTGAACGTTGTCGCAAGTTCGCTCCGTTGACGCACACGCCGGCAGCACCACTTAGAAACTTGACTTCACCAATTCCGTTTGCGATGTGGGGAATGGATATTTTGGGCCTATTCCCGGTGGCCACTGGACAAAGGCGTTTTGTGATAGTCGCCATCGACTACTTCACGAAATGGGCTGAGGCCGAATCATTGGCCACTATAACAGCATCGAAATGCGAAGAGTTCTTCTGGAAGAACGTTGTTTGCCGCTTTGGGGTGCCGAAGATCCTAATCACAGATAACGGAAAGCAATTTGACAATTCCAACTTTCGAAGATTTTGTGAAGGTCTCTCTATTGATCTCCGTTTTACATCGGTTGCTCACCCCCAATCCAATGGGCAGACAGAGAACATGAATCGTTCAATTCTTCAAGGGTTGAAAAGAAAGTTAGATGATGCAAAGGGGGCATGGGTTGATGAGCTTCCTAAAGTACTTTGGGCATACCGCACAACACCTCACTCCATGACAGGTGAAACACCATTCCTTTTATCTTTTGGTACAGAGGCGCTGCTACCAGTAGAAGTGGGCCTCCCCACGGTCCGAGTGTTACACTTCTCTGAAAAAGAAAATGAAGAGAATCTCAGAGGAAACCTAGACCTATTAGATGATGCGCGAGCTCAAGCTTTAGATCGTATGATATCAACGAAACAACGGGTTGCGAGATTCTATAATCGAAAGGTCCGAGTAAGGATGTTCAGAGTCGGTGATCTTGTCCTCAGAAAACTGGAAGTTTCAAACCCAAAGGCCGCTGTGGGGAAACTGTCCCCAAATTGGGAGGGACCTTATAAGATATCAAAAGTGCTCAGGCTAGGCGCTTATTCACTGGAAACACTTTCAGGGGAAGCGATCCCGCGAACATGGAATGCTGATAACTTGAGGAAATACTACCAGTAAATTCTTAAGGAAAAGCGAAGACATTCTTCTTATTATTTTGGGGGGAAGTAGCATAAAAGCATAGTTGGATGTAAAGAAGAAGTGTTTCAGTTATAATGAAATTCAACAAAAGTTTGAAGCATTTCATTTCGTCTATTTATACATCTTCATTCCTGTGAGAAAGACCAGTTGCTTACATTAGCATATCAATTTCTGGCCACTTTAACTAATGATATGTATGTTCTCAAGAACGATAGACATCTAATATCCGAGCAGACTGCCCGAACAGACTGCTCGTCTACGGAAAACAGCGAATGTTGCCCAAGCAAAATATCACCCAGTGATAAGGTATGACACAAGTTTTACCTAACACGGTCTAGCTTTAGTTCTAGCCCGAGAAACGGCAAAACCAAGTGGGAGTTCGTCGTCCTACCCTGTTTTGTTAATTCGAAACTTGGCCGAGCGTGAGTGCGAGGCTTCTTTGCCAGCCCTTAGCCGACGATAAGGGTTCGCGTCAAAGTAAAACACAAGCATGATGTGGTTAGCTCAAGTTAAAGAACACACTTGTACAAAACTAACACCCTCCACAGGAGTGATGACCATCCCTCAAAGGGACAGTCAAACATTTGGCACATGCAACCATTTGCATGCACAGCTCTATGTCCTCTTTCTAGAGAGGTTAACGTGAAGTATATCACCCCAAATGTACAAGGTAAGACCCAAGTCTTTACCGAACACGGTCCAGTAAAGGTTTTAGACAAAAACAAAATCAAAGCAAAGGACGATACATTCACAACGCGAGTATGCAAAAGTGAAACCCCTTTATGTGAAAGGGAAAACGTTTCAAGTGCAAAGGCTTCGTAGGCCAAAACATAGACATGAATTACAAAGCTGATGAGATGAAAACAAAAAATGTCCTAAGACGGAGGAGCAGTCCCGGATCGGACACTTTTCTCCCCAGGAGAAACAACATCTCCAACTTCAACAGGTGCAGCAGTCTCGCCCGATGGAGAATCGAAACTAGGCACCACAATGTCGTCCAAGAAGATGTTTGGATATTTGGCTGCTGTTAACTCTTTGGCTTTCTGAAAGCCCTCTTGAAAAATGGAGAGCCCATCTTCTGTCCGTTTCCGGAGCCATTCGTCGCCAGCAGTACCATCAAGGAAGGCGTGGATGGCTTTATTACCAATTTCGGCCTTCTCCTGCTTCAGCTTCTCACATCTTCTTTCAAAACGGCCGACCTTGTTAAGCAGATCAGCATTCTCCATCTTTAGGGCCTTGACCTCCTTGTCAAGTTTCTCAGCTTTGGCTTCGGCAGCTCTCTTGTCAGTTTCTGCATTGCGAGCCACATCCATCGCCATGGAAAACCTTTCCTGCATCTGGCTGCTATAGCAGTAAGCCTGAAAATAAGAGAGAGATAAAGACAGAGTATGTATCAGAAGTGCACGAAGAGCTTAAATAACAAGACGCAAGAGGAAAAAGAAATGAAGTCCTTACGTTGTAAGCAGCTTGGACGTGCGCCATAGCGAAGGCTTCATGAGGTTGATTCTCCAAAATCAACTTATCACTTGGCAACACCCCGTGAGCCAAGTGCTGAGCAGAGACATTTGCATGAGGCATTCCTGAATCACCTCTCTTGATGGTCCATCGAGGTCGAAAGATGGGATCCTTGTTGATAGGGATATCTTCAACCACCAAAGGAGGCACCGGAGGAGTAGGTGCGCGTAGCCGTTTCACAAGAGGGGAAGAACCTTCCCCCGCACCTTCTTTCCTTTTCCCTTTCGATGCCCTTTGCATCAGTCCTAAAAAATCACCTTTAGCACCTTCTCCTTTGCCAGCCATTTCTGTAAGATAGTAAGAGAGACCGTGTTAGATAACTCGTACGCAAAAAGAAAGGACATAAGAATATAAACACGGCTTCGGACTCTACCTAGACTTGGAGTACTAGAAGATGATGTTCCTATCACCAGTTCTTGAGTCTTAGACTTCGAGACAATTCGAGGTTCTAAAACTGGAGTTGGAGGAACGGGCATAGCAGGGGCAGGAGGAATAAGCCCCGCATGCCGCATCTCTTGTTCTGTAAGGGGTTCGTCAATATTGAGAACGCCCCTCCTCTTTATATGATCAAGCAGCTTCTTCGTCATAGCGTTGGGAGCCAGAAAGCCTTTCTTTTCATAATCTTTACAGAAAGCATTCCACTTTCTTGGGAACTCCCATTTGCCGCTTGGCCGCTGAATGAAGAAGTATCGGGAGTGCCAACCTTTGTTAGATTTGGGACCCCCCTTTATCACCCTGATCCGGTTATGGATGTAATACCAGCCATCGCACTTGGCCACATTCTTTATAAAGCATACCTCAAGGTATAATCTCATGAAGTCATGGACCGTCACTGGATACCCTGAGGTCTGCACAAGATAAATTAAGCCAACTAGTTTCCTCCACCCGTTGGGCACGAGCTGACCTGGAGCCATTTTGTAGTGGTTAAAAAAGGCGACTGCAAAGGGATGCATGGGGATTCTATAGCCAGACTTAATCTGGCCTTCATAGACACTGGTTTCCAAGTCTGTACCATAATTGGCAGGCTCTTGGATTGCGGGTACCCGAGCAGAAAAAAGAGGAGGCAAAGGATACTCTTTTAAGAGCTCGACAATGCTCTCTTTCGACATCTTATTCCTCTTTTCATCTGAGGCAAACCAAATGTCTTCGTCAAATTTGTCTTCGGCTTCATCTTTGATATCCCCAAGAGCATCATCGTTACGGGGAAATGAAGTGCTAATTTGGGGACCTGAAGTTCCTACTTGGCTGTAATGTGTTGAAGTTCCTACTTGTGAGGATCTAATCTCCGACTCACCCTCTAAATCGTTCTCTGAAAAACTACTTGAAGAGGACGAAGTACTACTTGAAGTGGATGAAGACATTTTCTAGGACTACGATATTGAAAGCTACTAAAAGGAAATAGATATGTGCCGAACAAGAAGAAGAGAAGAGAACTTACTTGTCAAAGTTAAGCCGAACAGTGAAAGTGAATAGCAGGGGGCAAATGAGGAGAGGAACTCCAAATATATAGAGGGAGGAAGAAATAACTTCCCCTATAAAGGCGGTAGCATTCAAGACGCGTGTCCCGCGCGATTCCCGGGGTATTAAATTTTGAAATTTGAAATTGTAACCGTTTAGGTTCTGGCGGCTAAAGGACGGTTGTACTTGACACGTGGCAACACAATTGATAACCTGATCATGAGCCCTCTTCCCCAAGAAGCATCTACGGTCTACCATCCCGAGCAGGATGACCGAACAGGGCTCCCGACCAGGATGACTTGGTAAGGACTAAGGTCAATAGTCTCAAGACTGATGCCTGATCAGGATGCCCGTCCAGACATCCCCAACAGGATGACCGAACAGGGCTCCCGACCAGGATGACTTAGCAAGGCCTAAGTCTACAGTCTCAAGACTGAAGCCCGACCAGGATGCCCGTTCAGACATCCCGAGCAGGATGTCCGAACAGGTTTCCCGTCCAGGATCACTTGTAAGGACTAAGGTCAACAGTCTCAAGACTGATGCCCGACCAGGATGCCCGTCCAGACATCCCCAACAGGATGACCGAACAGGGCTCCCGACCAGGATGACTTAGCAAGGCCTAATTCTACAGTCTCAAGACTGAAGCCCGACCAGGATGCCCGTTTAGACATCCCGAGCAGGATGTCCGAACAGGTTTCCCATCCAGGATCACTTGTAAGGACTAAGGTCAACAGTCTCAAGACTGATGCCCGACCAGGATGCCCGTCCAGACATCCCCAACAGGATGACCGAACAAGGCTCCCGACCAGGATGACTTAGCAAGGCCTAAGTCTACAGTCTCAAGACTGTAGCCCGACCAGGATGCCCGTTCAGACATCCAGACCAGGATGGCCGAACAGGTTTCCCGACCAGGATGACCTAGCAAGATCGTAGGTCAAAAGTCTCAAGACATGAGGTCGACCAGACTGCCCGAGCAGGAAGCCCGAGCAGGGTTTCTGGTTTACCATCCAAAGAAGGAACATTGGTCAACCTTCCCGAGCAGGAAGCCCGACCAGGATTCCCGAGCAGGAAGGCCGACCAGACTGCCCGAGCAGGGAAGCCCGAGCAGGGTTCCTGGTTTACCATCCAAGGAAGGAACATTGACCTTCCCGAGCAGGAAGCCCGACCAGGATTCCCGAGCAGGAAGGCCGACCAGACTGCCCGAGCAGGAAGCCCGACCAGGATTCCCGAGCAGGAAGGCCGACCAGACTGCCCGAGCAGGGAAGCCCGAGCAGGGTTCCTTGTTTACCATCCAAAGGAGGAACATTGGTTAACCTTCCCGAGCAGGAAGCCCGACCAGGATTCCTGAATAGGAAGGCAGACCAAATTGCCCGAGCAGGGAAGTCCGAGCAGGATCCTTGGCTCATTTTCCAAAAGGAAGTCTTTGCTCATCCTTCCCGACCAGACTTCCCGAACAGGAAGCCCGACCAGATTTCCCGAGCAGAAAGCCTGACCAGGGTTCCCGAGCAGAAAGCCTGACCAGGGTTCCCGAGCAGAAAGCCTGACCAGGATTCCCGAACAGAAAGCCCGACCAGACTTCCCGAGCAGACCTTCCGAGCAGAAATCCCGAGCAGGCCTCCCGAGCAGATTATCCAATTGAGATGCTCAATCAAGATTTGAGAGCATGATGTTTTGGAAATTCCTAAGTGACAACGGGCATGGAAGATTTGTGGCTGAACTACTTTTAGTCAACTTTCTGCATTAAATGCCTTTAACTGTTCACTTGAAGGAACCGTCAAAGGCAGGGGGCATTATGATATAGCTAAATATATCCGCCCAACCAACTGTTGACACGTGGCGTAACCAATTCTGAGTGGGCTAACAGACTCATATCGGATAAACTTCAGAGGACAGATAGAGATTGGTTAGGACTCATGCACTAATAGAAGAGTCCTGGTATGACTCTTCTACAAAAGGATCAATCAGAATAGAGTTCTAAAGAAGAAGGAAGTCTGGAAGCGGTTTATATATAGGGCGAATCCTCAGGTACACAGACAGGTTGACACAGACACAAAAACACCCAGTTCATTTTCATTTATTCAGACTCCTACTCTAGTAGCTTAGCATCAGAGCATCCTCCACCGGAACATCCTCGGTGGTCACTTCGTGTTCTGTTTTGCAGGTGCATTTTCTAGCCGTGGCCCCGATCAATATTCAAGCAGTAACATAATCCAAGGTACATTTTAAAAGTGATCTAAGACGCTTAAAATCGTTTTTTGATTTTGAGTATGGACGTGCTTCTCTTTTTCCAGAATGTTTCCAGTACCTCAGATGGTTACTGAAATTTTGAATGTTTATTTTAAACGGGAGACCACTCAGTCTGGGGTGGAGCCATTGATTTGGAACAGCTAGGATGGAAACGCCAAGCTGTTTGACATCTTAAGGCGTTCATCAATTTGGTCAGCACAGTGAAAGCGCCTATTGTCGTGTCGTCCAGGGAAAAGAATTGTCCTCACCGTTCCACCATAATCAATGCAGTTTTGTGGCTGCCTTTTTTGATTTCCATCTAGTTTGTCATCAATTTGGCCAGCACGGTGAAAGCGCCTACTGTCGTGTCGTCTAGGGAAAAGAATTGTCCGCACCGTTCCACCATAATCAATGCAGTTTTGTGGCTTTATTCAGAGAGAAGGGTCGGCTGCCTTCTTTGATTTCCATCTAGTTTGTCATCTTATTTCGGTTTCCGGTAATCAGCCAAGGGAGACGTGGGACGTTTGAACCTCCACGAGTTGGTCTCCTACGTAGTAAGTTCGTGAAGGTTGTATCAATATCAATAGGAACTGTTTTTTGGTGCATAGTACTAACATCAATATCAATATCATTAGAAAATTCTTTTTGGTGCATAGTAGAAACATCAATATCAATATCAGTATCAATATTGATAAGATATTTTTTTTTCCTGCTATCTTGTTTGTAGAAATGTAGGAAGATTCCTACAACCCTTTGTATAACGATAATTAATGATTGCGAAATGTTTTTAACGACTTTTATCTGATGACGCTAAAAAAATGTTTAGAAGTTTTGTTAAAACTAATACCAGTTAAGGCACTAAAAATATCTAATGACGATTAGTTATCGTTATACAACGAGTTGTAGAAATTTTTGTACAACCCAGATAGCAGCAAAAACTTTTCCATATTAATATTAATATCATTATCAATATGATTAAGTAAAAGAAGAATTTATGTCTTTTCCATATTAATATTAATATCATTATCAATATGATTAAGTAAAAGACGAATTTCTGTTTAGAATTTTGTCATGTATAATTTTTTGAACTTTCTATTTATCTTGAAATTAGATCTCTATTATTTATTATGTCTCAGCTTATCTTGAATTCGAGCCTCTATTATTTATTAACTTTTAGCTTACCTTACATTTGAACTTCTAATTTTTATTAAGTCTCTACTTACATTAAATTTGGATTTCTAATCTATTTGGTATTTTCAATGTCATCATTACAATTAAAATGTACAAAAATAAAAGACAGAATTCTGATTAGTGATAAAATTAGTGAAGTAAAATCAACGCTTCTAATATGTTGTTGGAAGGGATATATGACTCAATGAGTGAGAGAAATATATTTTTCTCCATTTGACTTACGATACCACGTTTGGCCCACGTTACGACTTACGATACCAAGTTTGATGCGTTACGACTTACGATACCAAGTTTGACTTACGATAACAGTGTAAGGCCCACGTTACGACTTACGATACCAAGATTGGTGGAAATGGTATTCTAAACCTGGATCAAACAAATGATGAAAATGACAAAAATGTGATGTTTCCAACTTGGTTTCTTGAAGTGACCAACTTGGAGATGGTTTCTCAATATTAGTATAAGAGTTAAATGTGGCTAAATTGCTGTTTTTGCCGCTGAACACTTTTTGCTACATATGCCATTCTTTTATTATTAGCAACTCATAAAGCTTTGATGAAGTCTAAGCCTACCTTGAATTTGAACATCTATTATTTGTTAACTGTCAGCTTTACCTTAAATTTAGACTTCTAATCTATTTATTAACTCTCAACTTACCTTGAATTTCGAATTAGAATCTATTTGTTATTTTTGATTTTATTATTATAGTTAAAGTGTGCAAAACTAGACAGCAAAATCACGGTTGGTGATAGAATTAGTAAGGCAAAATCAATGCTCATAATATTAGTCGCCAAAAATATGTAAAAATGTCGCAGTCTTTATTCAATGATACTATTTTTTCACGGGATTGCAATTTTTCTACAACCTTGGTTTGAGCCAAAACACATCGTAACCTTAGGCAAGGCCAAATTCTATCTTCGTTTTCTGAAAACCAAAGTAACATATTAGTATCTTGGGACTTCTTTGATTTATATCTAGTGCTGGACTTCAATTTTTACCGGTTCAATTACGTATTTTTATGTTGCTAAAAAATAGATTTGTGTTAATTTTTTATTCTCA
This sequence comes from Escallonia rubra, assembly GCA_033065855.1. Lineage (NCBI taxonomy): Eukaryota > Viridiplantae > Streptophyta > Magnoliopsida > Escalloniales > Escalloniaceae > Escallonia > Escallonia rubra. Next base: position 28,469 of record JAVXUO010000228.1, on the reverse strand, counting down.
ACTCTTTGCTGAAGTCTCAGCTCACCTTGAATTTGGACTTCTATTAATTATTAATTCTCAGCTTACCTTCAATTTTGATCTCTATTATTTATTAAATCTCAGGTTACTTTCGATTTGGACATCTAATGTATCTTTTTATTAAGTCTCAACTTACCTTGAATTTGGACATCTAATCTATATTTTACTCTTACTTTTAGTATTACAGTAAAAACATATATAACTAAACGATAAATTTCAATTAGTGACAAAAATTAGTGACGCAAAATCAACGTTCCCTAATACTAGCCACTAAAGGTATGCAAAAACGTTGTTGTCTTCAATTTGTAAATGCTATTTTTCTCACAAAGCGGAGAGTTGCAGCTTTTTCTCCATTTGACAGAGTTGTCAAAAGGGCCGGGCGGCCCGAGGGCTGGTCAGGCCCTGTAGGTGAACAGTAGCGGCCCCATAATTTAGGGCTTTGGACTAGGCCTAACATTTTCCCGAAATTATCCAGGCTCGGCCTGGCCCGAAAAAAGCCCGGGTCAGGCCCTAAAAACACAAGCTGGCCCGATTCCGAAATTTTTTTAGGCCTTGACCCGGTTTTGGCCCGAATTGGACCCCTTTTGGTCCGGTTTTAACTCCATAAATTGTTTGGCCCGCATAAATTGAGGGAGTTAAAGGATGAAGTTATACCTTAAATAGATGAATTCACTGCTCTAAAGTGTTTGGCCCGCATAAATTGATTTTTTAAAAATCCTATTCACCACCCTTCTATTGTTTTTATGATTTCAATATCATAACCCAACATACTGCTTGATTATTGTAAGCCTTTTACTTGCTTCAAGTGAAAAAGAAATCTTTTTAACCAACATTATTGTTGAAACAATGAAAATATTTTAGAGTTTATCCGTGGTTTTTACGTTCATGTTGGAGGGTTTTTACGTTAATATGTTGTCTCGTGTGGTTTATTTGTGCACTAATTGATTCTAGGAAGATGGTTTGGACATAAATTTAGGTGATAAAGGCAACTTCATCCATGGGTAGGCATGATTTGCTTTTGCCGATATAGACTTGCCTAAAAAAGAGTTCAGCCTACCAGGTTTTCCAGATTCCTGTCGCTTCCACATCTCTCAATTTATGGAAATGAATTCCATAAATTGTTTTGCCTTCCATGGAGTTAAAGGATGAAGTTATACCTTACATAGATAAATTCACTGCTTTATGCGGGCCAAACACTTTAGAGGCCCATAAATGAAACACTTTAGAGTCCATAATTTGTTTGTCTCCTTTTTAACTCCATAAATTTGTCCAAACTGATGAATCAAGTTAACTCCATCAGTTTAAATATTTGAATGCTATAAATATTATTGTATACACACATATTACTACATATATGTGTGCATGTCTCGGCATTTTTTGTTACTTTACTTGCTTGCATACACATATATGTGGTAATATGTATACACACATTATTACATTACAATTTGCTTACATAATAATAAGAAATTATCGCAATTAAAGTCTTTCCTTTGAATAACAAGAAATTAAAAAAAAAAGGCCTAGGGCTAGGGCTTGGACTGGGCCTAGTTACCCCTCTTCTCTGGCCCGGCCCGGCCCGTTTCTCCACCACAGTGGAGAAACGGGCTGGGCTGGGCCCGCCCGTTTCTCTTTGGCCCGCTGGGCCGACCCAAGCCCGGCCCATTGACACCTCTAGACACTATTAAGGGGTTCAGATAACAGCTTCATAACAGTATAAGGCCCACGGTACACTACAAGTTCGGTAGAATCTCGGTTGCTTACTTCTCATTGATTCCTTATAGTTATCATTTTTAACTTACTCCATTTTATGAATCATTATTCACAAGGTGCTTTGCTACATGTTATTTTGTTTCAGTGCTCTACTCATGATTAATACACCGCATTTAGTATGCAAATTTCCATAAGTAGAAAGAGATAGTAGTAGCACTAAATAGTTGCAGTAATAGTAATATAAAATAAATAGTAGTGTAACATTAATGATAATGTGTAATAGTCAAAAGCAGTGACAATGATAATCGCCATGGTGCTTCGGGTAGCACGGTAGTAGTGTTTATATATGTGTGTGTGTGTGTGTGTGTGTGAAAGCCGAAGCTGAGAGAAAGTGACCACGTCACCTCTTACGTGGACACTCTCTCCTTCTATTACGTGGATTAAAAATATTTGATTTATTATCAATTATTTTTACTATTTTTGTCACATTTTTTAAGCCTTTATTATTTTTCAATCTCTCTCACCAACTCCCGCACGTTCACATCTCTATTCATATGTAACTTCCTTATTTATGATTTCCTTCCCTAAATATCTCCTTACTTTGACTTTAATTTTTTCTCATCACTTTAATTTTGTCATAATGTTCTCCTTAATTCTCTCCTTTCTTTATTTTGAGACTCTCTTTTCTATCATCATTGGTGGATATTATAGCTAATTTATTACATGTTTGTTTTAATTTCATGTATTTTTAATATCAATCATATTTTGGTTCCTTTTAATTCGTAAACTTTTTTCTTTTTTTGCTATATAATTAGATTAGATTCCAATCAGATTATATCTCTCTCCTTTTAAACCCTACTTATTACATATTCCTAAAATGATTTTCCAATCATCTATGATAATCACCACTTGCCAGCATAGATTACCAACATCTGAGGTAGCATAAAAATCTCTCCTTTTATATATATATATATATATATATATATATATATATATATATATATACACAAACTCTTTTTGAACCTTTATTCCTTCATTTTTTTGTTATTGTATTTCACCCTTTATTGAGTATATGCAAAGAGAGGGATTGATTCATCTTTATGTGTAAAAAAAAAAGGAGGTTGTTTTGGTGAAAAATTAATTTCAAGCTGGATAGTCAATCATATGTAGCAAATTCTTATGTTTGTCTAATACCATACACTTTAAAAGATGAAAGTGGTTTCTGTTGCCGGTTGCTAATAGTTTCATCAGAATGTGGGAGCATTGGTCCTATTTTATATGCTTACAGTAGTAGTATACTTAATTTAACTTTCTACGTTAGAACCTTTTTGAAAAGGTCCCTATTTGTTTCGCTCAATGTGATTTCTACATTATTTTGACGATTCTAAGTTTTCAAAGTGTTTATGCTCCTATATGCAACGCACAAGATCAAAACTAGTGATGTTCTAAACTTTGATCAAACTAATAACGGAAATGATGAAAAATGTAGTGAATCCAACTTAGTTTCTTGAAGCGCCCAACTTCAATACTGTTGATACATATTCGTTTGAGATTTTTTTTTTTTTTTTGGGTAAGACAATCTCCATAGTACTTTTTACATTTTAACAATTATATGTCACTAAACTGCTAGTTTTATCGGCTAAACACTTTTTGATACATATGCCCAAATAGAGGTGCTAAAAATGCCCATGTTTTTTTATTATTAGGAAGTTATAGCACTGTGGTGAAATCTGGCTTACCTTGAATTTGAACATATATTCTTTATTAAATTCTGCTTACCGTGAATTTGGACCTTTGTTACTTATACGTGTCTGGCTTACCTTGAATTTGGACCTCTGTTATTTCTTAACTTTCAACTTACCTTGAATTTGAACTTCTAATATATTGTTATGTCTTAACTTACCTTGAATTTAGACTTATAAACTATTATTATTTTCAATGTCATTATTACAGTTGGAATGCACAAAAATAAACAACAATATTATGATCATTGGCAAAATTAGTGACGCAAAATCAACTCTCCTAATATTAGCCGCCAAAGACATGCAAAAACGTAGCAATCTTTGTTTTATGAAACTTCTTTATGACGGCAATTGCAGCTTTGCTATAACCTTGGTATGAGCCAAAAGATATTGTAACCTTGGGCAAATGTAAAATCTATCTTTGTTTACTAAAAATCATTGTGTGTGTGTGTGTGTGTGCGCGCGTGTCTCTCTCTGTATATATATATATATATATATATATATATATATATATACTCCTTTGATTTATATCTGGAAGTGGACTCCATTTTTTACCGGTTCAAGTAGACTTAGGGTTCGTATGACAATTTTTTTTTTTTAGTTTTCAGTTTTTAAAGAGCAGCTTCATTTTTTTTATTTTACAAAAACAAGTTGTTGTTTGATAACCCTTTTTTTTTTTTGAGTTAATTTTTTTTTTGTGTTTGGTAACCCTTTTTATTTTGATTTTTTTTTTTGGTGGTTTGCGGTGGCGGTGGTGGGGCGTAGCAGTGGTCGACGGTGGTGGTTGGAAGTGGCTGCCGGCGGTCGGTAGTCGCCGGCAGCCGGAAATGGCTGCCGGTGGGCGGAGGTGGCGGTGGTCGCCGGAGGTGGCCGCCGACGGTGGGAGGGTGGTGGTGGTGGTGGTCTAAAAAAAACTAGTTTTTGGAGTTTTTTTTTACTCTTCAGTTTAAAAACTGATTTTTTAAAGTGTAGAAGGAAAAAAAAAATTGGTTACCAAATGCACTTTTTTTTTCCAATTTTCAAAACTGAAAAAAAAGGAAAAAAAAACGCGTCAAACTTGGCCTTAATGTTGTTAAGAGATGGAACCCTATTCGTTTTTTATTCTCAACTCTTTGGTGAAATCTCTGCTGACCTTAAATTTGGACTTCTACTAATAATTAAGTGTCAGTTTACCTTGAAATTTTGACCTCTATTATTTATTATATATCTCAAGTTACCTTCAATTTGGACATCTAATATGTTGATTAAGTCTCAACTTATCTTGAATTTGAACTTCTTATTTATTTATTAGTTTTATTATTTTTACCTATATCTATACTACCTATAAAAGTGTAGATGAGTGTAAATCATATTTTGGAGAAAACTACCCTTCTCATATTTATAAATCACTTCCTTTGCGCGGTTCTGGTGGTCTGGGGATGCCGATCACCGCTTTATCCATTGGATGGCCTGGCCTACCTTATGCCTTCCTAAGCATTTTGGTGGTTTGGGCTTCCGTAACTTTCAGCTTTTCAATCAGTCCCTGCTTGCTAAGCAAGCCTAGAAGATTTGGATGTACCCTCAGAGTTTGATAGCTCGTGTTCTTAAAGGTCGTTACTTTGTCGGGCGTCATTTTTTGCACTCATTCCAACAACGCGCCTGTTCATGGACGTGGAGAGGGATTCTAGTCGGGCAGTGTATTCTCAATCAGGGCTTACAATAACAAATAGGGGATGGCCGATCGATTTTGGTCTGGATGGACTGATGGCTGCCTTCGGTCCCCCCGACGGCACTACAAGCATATCGTACAAGCGCTAATGTCGATTGGCTGATCTCCCATCTGTTCGTCGTTAACACACACTCTTGGGATCTACAGCTGCTCATGAGTTCATTTCCTGAGGCTATTATTGACCAGATTGTACGTCTCACTCTCCTGCCGTTAGGCTCCCCAGATCGGCTAACTAGCTCCTTTGTTAGAGGGGATTGCTTTTCAGTTGCGGCTACCTATAATTTCCTAGCGACTCGACAGTCAGACCCCTCTTTCGTTTCATCTTTTTGGTCACGCCTCTGGAAGCTACCAATCCCGGAGAAGCTCAAATTCTTCCTTTGGCAATTTAACCACCGGTGACTCCCGTTCATGCTAGAGCTCCAAAAACGCAAGTGCCCTGTAAACGCTGCATGTCCCCTTTGCTCGTCCCATCTGGAATCACCAGAACACCTCTTCTTCGCCTGTAGTAGTGTCACAGCCATCTGGACCTACTACTTGGGGAAGGTCCCAGACCCCACCTCGGCTCCTGGATAGTGGTTTGATTGGCTCACGTTTCCTTTGTACCGGAATGGTGACGCTCTAGTCCGCGTCATCAGAACTGCTGCTATCCTGTGGTCAATCTGGTTAGGCCGCAATGAGGTCATATTCCAAGGAAAGCAGTTCATTCCGGGGCAGATTATTGGCCAGCGCAGAGGCTTACTACATACTATTTTCCGCACACCAGCCTTTTGCTCTCGTCTGTATAAATTGGCTCGCAGCACCAGGAAGGTACTCCCGGGGGTCCTGGTGGACTGCTATGAGCATTTCCACCTTCCCTTGTGTCCGGTCTACTTCTCTGATCACTGCGCTTGCCCACTTCCGCCTTCTTCTGTTTTTTGTGCTGTTTCTGTCTTGGGTTCCCCTCTCGATGGAAAATTCGGCATGGGCCTGGTTTTGTTCAATCAAAACTGGACCCCAATAGGTGCAGCCATTGACTCGGTCACGACGGATGATGAATTGGGTGCCTTCAGATTCGCTATTTCTTATAGCCTTGATCAGTGGGTTTTTCCTCTCCATTATTTACATGTCATATTTTTACTGCCTGACATTCCCTTTCTGCTGCAGATTGCCCCGCTGCTTAGCAGCAGTTCATCAGGTACGACTTGTACAATTTTGCCTAACTGTAGGGGAATGCACTTGGTGCATGCCACCCAAGGTAAAGCAGCTTCTTTGACGCTGTCTTCAGCATTAGCGATTTTTGTAGTCCGGACTGGTGCATGATTGCACCAGAAGTGGATTGCTAGTGTACAACCTGCCTAGCTCAGGGTCTCGCTATTCTCCTTGCCGTGTTTTTCTGTTTCTTGCAGTTAGTTCGTTTTGTTACCCTGGATGAGGTTGTCATCCACTGTATATTCAACTTTTTATCCTGGTATATGTTTATGATGTTCTAAAAAAAAAAAATTACAACTAACAACTAACATGCCTAAAATGTAGATTCTTTTAACAACTTTCCCTTCTCCATCTCAAACCTTTTCAACTTCTCATAAAAGCTATACTTAGTTGATTTATGTTTCTTCCACTTCTTATAAAACTGATAATTAGTAAATGGATGGATGTACCTTGATTCGGTACATTGTCATCCAGACCTGATGCTATCTACATGTTAGGATGTGAAAGACCTTGATAACATATTATTGACAAAAGTTTGACAATCACTACAAGAAAAAGGGTCTTTAGCGACCGCGCCTGGCGGTCGCTAAAGACCCTAACGCGGTCGCTAAAGGGTTTTAGCGACCGCGTAAGGGCGGTCACTTTAGCCCAGGTCGCTAAATTTTAGCGACCGCATTTTAATTTCGGTCGCTAAATTTAGCGACCGTATGGACTATTTTTAGCGACCGCCCTTTGTGGTTGCTAAATATTTATTAATTTAACAATTATGTTTTTTAATTATTTTTTATTAAATTATATTTATATATTAGCGACCGAATTAGCGACCGCGACCGGCGGTCGCTAAATAATTAATTTTTTTATTATTTTTTTAAAAACAAATAATAATAAAATTAGCGACCGTGTTTTTTTAATTTAGCTACCGTATATTGCGGTTGCAAAACCTGGCTTTGCAAAAAAAAAAATTCAGGTCAGATAACCTGTCCAAAACCTGTCGCAAAACTAATATCAATCCAATCCAATCGATCCAAAAACCGATTTAACCTCTGTTGAAACGCTTTTGAATGAATGCGTTGAAAGCTTTCAACGCATTCATTCAAAACCGTTTTACCCCCCTGTCCCGCATTCATTCAAACTGCTGCTCGCATTCATCAAAGTATAGATAAACGTTAACATATGCATTAAAATAATAGAATTCATACAGTTAAGTACCGATGATCAATTCAAAACAAGAAAATAACATTCATGGCAGATGAACCTAACCAAACCCCTATCTAAATCACTCGTCGGTAGAACAACCAGCCCCGTCATCATCTTCTTCATTCCTCGATGATGAAGGCACGTTTGATCCAACAACATCTTCATCGCCCCGGGGGTCACCGACACTAAGATCATCGGTATTGCCCTGCACAAAGCCATACAAATGATTCAACATCATATATCTAATCAAGATCACATATAGAGCACAAAATACAGTAGGATATTGAGAAAATTTGTATTACATGTAGTTTGGGCTCCTTTATAATTACATAACTGTCACCGAGCATCATCCGCATGCGCGCATCAAACATTGTATTGAAGCACTCTGCCAACGTCGCAGCCATAGTCGTCACGTCTGCCCGAGGACCGGTACAACTCGTCTCGCCTGACGATGATGGTCTGTCTGCTAACAACGCTCGAGCGGACTGACGAGGGTGGCCGAGTATACGGTCCTTCCTAGGACCCCCAGTCGCGTCTGACCACAACGAGATATCGTCCACCGTCTGGCTGGGAGTTGGCCTGAACTCTCTTTCTAAATAAACTCTGTATAAGAAAACAACAAAAATGTTAGAGAAATTCTATTGGCCACAATCGCAAAAAATGCAATAGGAATACAAAAGTATTGCTTCGTTACGTGCTCACCGCAAACTGCTCGGTGCTCTCAGACACCCACTTCCCATCACTATTCTAGTGTGTGCGCTGAAAATGGCGGAGCTTCGTAGGGGGCCTCCTGTCAGGGTCCTCATCTGTCAACCTCAGCTCGTGAACGGCAAATGGACGAGAACCAGCACTGTGCTTCATCTTCTTCTCGCTTTGAGTCATCTCCGTGCCTCGCTCACTCAGCTTCGCTCAGTCTGGAGTACTTCAATGCGACACCAGCTCCCCCCACATGGTTCTGGAGAAGTACTTGGGATTGTGGTCCCTGGTCATAGATATATCTGTCATACCCGCCCGAGCTAGCACCCACCTTCTTGCATTCAGCATCCATTTTTTGTAGTTCTCGGCACAATGCCACTCCCACGCCTGCCTCCCGAGTTCTTGTTCACTGTCCGACTCAAATGTGAAATAGTCCTGAACATAATTCAACACAATTAAAAAACACAGTTAGCAAGAAAAATTCAGCGATAATGTACTTCTAAAACCGCAAAAATAAAGCATATAAAAAATTCTGCGCTCCTTACCAAAAACTTCCCCCAAACAAGCTCTTTGTCTGATTCCGTCCACATCCCCCACGTCGCATAAGGCTGTGGGAGGTGAGCCTTGATAATATGACCGATCTTGGTCCCAACACAATCCTCAACAAAACTAATTACAAGAAATCACAGAGAGATACATCAATCCCAATATAAGTGCATATTACAATAGAATTGAGATTTGAAAATTAAATACATACTAATTGTTTCGGACATGAGTAGTAATCCTCTGCTCCGATGTAGCTGGAAGAGGTATTCCACGGGAGATACCTCGCGGTACAGAGAACTAGACACTAAAAAAAAAAAAAAAAGAAATCATTATATTTATATATATTGCGAGTGATTGCTTTCAATCAGACACAAAACTAATATCGTATCACCATGGCCGAATCAGCTCCGCGACGGCCACCTCCACGACCTCGGGGTGCACTGGATCTCGGCCCGAATAATAAACAACTTAAGTGCAAAACTTAGTATGCTAATAATGTGGCACTGCCGACTATAAAAGACAACCCAAATTAAATAGTCAACCACCATCAATTAATAACCAATTCAATTTAAATAATAAACAGGCATGTCTAAAAGTACATTGACCTCGTATATTTTTTACTCTACTCTACACAGTCAATCACTATCACTAATAGACAACAGAACGTCTTCCTCCTCGTCGTCATCTTCGTCCCCTTGATCTTCATCGTCTTCTTCTTCGTCATCAACGTATTCCTCAATATCGTCGTCGTCGTCATCGTCATCACCATCATCATCACGGATGGCTTCGGCATCGACCTCTTCTCCAGCATGGCCTAAATCGCAAAGAGGCTCATCGATAACATCGTTATTGTCCTGAAGCGGTATCGCTGTGGGAGCATCATCCTCTTGGTACGTCTCAACGAACACATCATCATCAACAAAGCCTTTTTTTGTTTTTATAACAGTATGCCAATTTGGATCCTTCCTTGTCACACCCTTTGCATAGAAGACCTGCGTTGCCTGAGCTGCAAATACAAATGGTTCATAGGATCCGAGCCTTGACCTCATATTAACGTCTACAATCCCATGTCGACTAACTCGAATACCAGCTGTAATGTCAAACCATTTGCACCTGAACATTACCAGTCGATTACCGCTGCCATAATAGTCTAGTTCAACAACCTCCTCCAACTGCCCATAAAAATCACGTTCGTTATCATTATAACAGTCACCTTTAATCAAAACTCCACTGTTTTGGGTTTGTTTAGTAAGGTCAACTTCCATCGTGTTAAACCTAAATCCGTTGATAATGTATCCTTTATGACATGACACTAGTCTACTTGGGCCAGCAGCAAGCAACTTGAGACGGACATCAACTCCATCATGGACGGTCTACAACAACAAACAATTTGCACAGAGTATTAGCTTATTACATGCGGCCTATATTAGACATGCGGTCTATATTAGAAATGAACTGTAGGTTTTAGAACTTACGCGCTGTCGGAACCACTCAGGGAACGCGTTGTTTCGCAATTTTTCAAGTTGTCCATCTGATATCCCAGGGTTTGCTAATAACGCTTCCTCATCGTATTCACTGCATGTTATATGGCATCGTCGTTATATTATGTTAGTAAATACTATGAGAATGAAGGTATCTACGCAACTACTTACACTATGAATGGTGCAACTTCAGTGCAATTCATGAGAGCGTACAATGTTGTGGCAATATACTCCTCCTCGGATAGATATCGACCGCTACTTGCTCCAAGTGCACGAATAAGATGCTTGAATATGGAAAGATGCTCATCGAATTCTGTGTCGACACTATTGTCATTGCGACCAAGTCGATTCATCTTTATATCAACATCAGTCTCAGAGTAAAGGGAACAGAAGTTGGTAAGCTCCTCAAGGATGTAAGCCTCTGCAATTGAACCTTCAACCCGGGCTTTGTTTCGCACCTTTTTCTTAAGGTCAAACATATACCTATGTAAGAAATAAGGATTGATTTCAGTAATCAACGCACGTGTGCAAGTATGAAATACAATTTAAAGATGGATGGGTGACATCACCTCTCAAATTGATACATCCAACGATACTGCACATGTCCGCCCACTCTAGCCTCATATGCTAAGTGAATGGTCAAATGCTCCATCGAGTCAAAGAATGACGGGGGAAAGATTTTCTCTAACTTGTACACTGTCTCAACAATGTTTTTCTCAAGAATCTTAACATCACTCTCTCGGAGCACCTTTGAGCACAAATCCCTGAAGAAATGACTAAGTTCAGTCAATGCTTCATTTACTGGTTTCGGCAAGAGGTCACGAAAGACAATTGGTATAAATCTTTCCTTTTTTTCATGACAATCGTGACCCTTTAGACCATAAAACCTACAATCTGCAAGGTTGCAACAGCGTGATATATTAGATGCATAGCCATCTGGCAGCTTCAACAGTTTAACCCACTCGCACACCTGTTGTATCTGCTTTTTATCCAATGTATATACTGCTTTCGGCAAAACCAGCTTACCATTAACCATTTGTGGATGCAATTCACGCCGTATACCCATCACCTGCATATCTCTGCGTGCTTTTAAGTGATCCTTTGATTTGCCCTTGACATTCATGACTGTATTAAACACATTTTCGAAAACATTTTTCTGAGTGTGCATAACATCGAGATTGTTGCGCAGAAGGAGGGTCGGCCAATAAGGCAGCTCCCAAAAGATGCACATTTTCTTCCAGTTGTGTTTTTTTCCAAAGCCATGAAGTTTTAGACTAGCACCACACTTTCCAAATGGTACCGCATCCATGTCAAGGTCCTTTACGCACATATACACTTCCTCGCCAGACAATCTGTCACGTGTTTCTAGGCGACGCTCCACAGTTTTATCAAACTTATCTTTTTGCCTTCGAAATGGATGATTAGGCGGTAAGAATTGTCTGTGACACCCCCAAAAGGAAGCCTTTCCACCGAGCTTTAAGGTGAAAGCCTTACTCACTTCCATACAATAAGGACATGGCAACCTACCGTGTGTACTCCACCCACACAGCATACCGTATGCTGGGAAGTCATTGATAGTCCACATGACTGATGCCCTCAAGTTGAAGTTCTGTTTAAGAGATTCAGCAAATACTGGGGCTCCAACTTCCCACATATTTTTTAACTCATCGATCAACTGCCGCAAGTACACGTCTATATTTCTACCCGGGCTCGTAGGTCCAGGAATGAGTAATGATAAAAACATGAATTGTTTCTTCATACACATGTCTGGAGGAAGGTTATACGGGACAATGATCACAGGCCACGTACAGTAGAGTGTGCTAGAGTGCCCAAAAGGATTAAACCCATCGGTAGTGAGCCCAAGTCGCACATTTCGAACTTCTTCAGCAAAAGATGGGTGTCGATAATCAAATTCCTTCCATGCCTCTCCATCGGCAGAGTGTCTTAATAAATCGGGAACTTTGCTGCGGACGTGGCTATGCCATCTCATGTGCTCTGCCGTTTTAGAAGAGTAGTACAACCTTTGAAGCCTTGGTGTCAGCGGGAAGTACCGCAATATCTTCCATGCTATCTTTCTTTTATTCCCACTGGTTTGTTTATATCTTGCGTGGCCACAAACCGGACACTCGCTCAAGTCATTGTTCTCCTTCCAAAATAAGACACAATCATTATTGCAAGCATCTATCTTCTGGTACCCCAAACCAAGTTTCATCATCATTTTCTTAGCACTATAGTACGTGTCAGGCAACTTCTCATCCTCTGGCAACATTTCTTTATTAAGCTTCAAAAAAGCATCAAAACCCCTATCACTTAGACCATGCTCAGACTTTAAGTGTAGCATCCTTGTCACAGCAGATAACTTGGTGTGCTTTGTACTTCCATTCCATATTGGCTCCTCAGAGTCTTGTAACAATTTATAAAATTTATGTGCGCTCGGGTTTGGCTCTTCTTCCACATTAGGGTTACCATCGTTAAAATAGTTATCCCAATTAATCCCACTAGGCCCAGCTTCCATTACCATATGTTGATACTGGGAAAATCCCGGATCTCTAGGACTGTACTGTCTGAACTCAACGGTGACCTCAGTGGGCACCCTCAGAATTGGTTCCCCGTGCTGAGTCCAATTCGTATAGTTATCCGTAAAACCTCTACGAAACAGATCAAAACTTACATCGTCGGGGGTTTTCCAACTTAACAGTTGACAATTATTGCACGGACATTTAATCGTGCCGTCATCCACAAACTCCCGTTGATTCAAAGCAAATAGAATAAACCCGTTCACTCCCTGTCTAAACTCTTCTGATACCCCAATCCCACTTGGAGCAATCCTCCTTCGCATCCAACTTCTATCCACTGACATGATATATATCTCTCACTGCCTGGTAAACCTATACAAGTCGAGTTCAAAATTAACCTTCAATTTGAAAAATATATATTGAGTAGTCACTTACAAGTGAGTGTTAATCAGGGTTAAGTAGGGATGATTAGGGCTAAGTAGGGCATATTAGAGCTAAGTAGTGTTGATTAGTGCTAATCTAGGTAGCATGGACACGGACAAATATGTTTAAAAAGTGTGGGCTTACCAAAGCCCAACAAATATACTTTAACAACAATATTTTTAAACCATAACATTAATTAAGGCTGATAAATAAAACATAATTTATCTATGTCATATAACTCTTCAAAATATTTATTTTTGCCCACCAAATGCAAAAATTAATATTTACGCATTATTCGTATTTTTTGTACCACAAAAAATACCCCCAAAAAGCCAAAAAATGAGAGATAAATTCTTAAAAACTGACAAAACAGTGAATTTAACCTTAATATATCCTCTGGAATTAAAGAAAAAATTGTGTGTGTATAAAAAAAAAATTTAAGCTAATTTTGACCCCAAAAAATCGTTTAAAAATTAAACAGAACACACACAGAGGGTATAAAGGTAAATTTAACACCACAGAAAAACTTCAAAAGCCAAGACAAGGCTCCACGCGCCGGCGGTGGGTCAGAAACTGCCGGAAACAACCCTCACACGCCTCCACGCGCCGCCATGCCTGTGGGGCAGCATCTGTGTTCTCTGGCAGGCACGTGTGAAGCACAGACGCGTGGGGAGCGTGGATAAAGCCTGGCGCGTGGGCGAGTGGCCACAGCCTTGGCTGGCACGTGAAGGCGCGTGGTGGCGTGGCTTGGCGCGCGTGTCACGCGTGGGCGTCTTGTTTGGCCCGTGGCGCGCGTCTATGGCTTAGGTGGTGCGTGGCGGCTCCTTTTGAGTGTCTGGCGCGCGTATGCTACTGTTCATATTCTTCATTAGAAAACCCTAATTTTCACAGCCACCGCCATGTCGCGAGGTCAACTTTCGAAGGTCATATCTCTCTTGTTTTTAGGCCAAATAACGTGTGGCATTTATCGTTGGAAAGCTTATGCAACATAGATTAATTATGTACCAACAATCATGATAAAAACTTAATATCATGCTCCGAATTTGAGTCCCAAAACTCAAAAAAACCACAGTTTCCTTGAAAAATAAAATCTTGATTTCTCACAAACCATGCATTCAATAATTACGAAATTTAATGAAATTCATCCTCAATCATAGGAGAATAAAAATATATAATTATTTTTCAGAATAACATGCTCAAAAGAATAACATGCTATGATGCATCGTTGGAAACTGGTTGTCACTGCAAAAGTTTATAAGGCCTTGCAATGATGCATAGTTGGAGACTGGGTGTCAATTCAAAAGTTTAAATTCTGGGCCTTCTTTCCACGGGTATTATATGAAATTCATATGATAGCTGATAGGAAACTGGAGGGGGATGGGTTTTAAAAGCGAACATAGGTGATTTCACTACTATGCCTCTAAGATTGCTTGCTCTACGTGAGATCTGGGTTAAAAGTTGCCAATATCTTGAAACTCGTCAGAATTACCAGATGAGAAATTCTGTGTAGGTTCTGGACGGTGGAGGAACTGCCAAAAACAGCCTTGGAGATGCATGCATAAACATTTTCAACCGTGCTCCGTCCTCATCCGTTCCTACTCACTCAATGTAGATGGATTTTCATCTTCAAATGCAATTTATTTGGGAAAATGTAAAAAAGCTATCTATCATATCAAGCTCAACACCCTTGACTGCCCTAAAATTTACTGTGAAAAATACACCACGGAAAATTTCAAAAGAGCAGATTCCGTAGAAAAGTGACAAACGGACAGCATAGGAGTAAGTAATCCTTTTGAGTCGTCATCTCTCTTACACGTAAAACAACTATCAAATTGTGTTTCATCTTCTACGGAGGTTATCAGTTAAGAGGGTCACCAAATAGCTTTTCAAGCAAGAAAAATATCATCCTTCTTCAGTGCCATTGCTTCCCACATGACCTTTTAAAGAAACGAGGCACCACCGTCTCCTGTCATGGAGAAGTAGAACAATTGAACTAAGATCAAAGGCAAGCGATTATCTGCTCTCAACCATCTCGCATGCCAGCCATGTGAAGCACTCTAATTATTATCAGCTTTGGAAAGAATCTTATCCACCTCAGGTGCAGCTGTAACTAATGAGAGGGTAGATTAGTATGCATGAAGTTGATTTAGCACTTCTAACTGTCGTCTCCTTTTTTCCTTGTTCTTTGATACAGTGCTCTTTGGTTCCTTTCGTCTATGTTCTTGAATGAAGTTTTGGCATATTATGAGGTTTATTCCAACAGTGTTCCATCTATAAATAGAGTTATTACCTATCCAGAAAAGAGCATGCAGTCTTCCCTCTATAAATAGATTTTATTACCTATCGAGAAAAGAGCATATCTATACCGTCTTACTAACTGAGGTTTATCCCAACAGTGTTTCCTTTATTAATTACCTCATGCTCTGATTACCTATTGAGGAAAGAGCAAGTGTTCCCACCATAAATAGAGTTTATTACCTACCGAGAAAAGAGCATACAGTGTTCCCTCTATAAATAGAGTTTATTACCTATCTTAAACAGAGCATATCTAAACCGTCTTGCTAACTCTGTGTCATGTATGTTACTCGTTCATTATTTTCTTGCCCTGGTGGGGAAAAAATTGGATAACTGTGTGGGTCCTCATACTTTTTTATTTTATTTTAATGGAACAGACACACCTTCAGAGCCTTACTATTCATCTTGAAGAGATGAGAGTCAAAAGGCGCGACTCAGAGCAGTGGACGCATCATCGCTTACTACCGCCTGATCTTCGGGAACGAGTTAGACGTTATGACCAATACAAGTGGTTGGAAACAGGTGGGGTATTTTCGACTGTTCTCTTCTTTTATTTATGGTACCTTGGCGTATAACTTATTTCCGAACCCAGTTTTATATTGTCAATGGATTAAAAGCTTGTTTGGCATTAGAGTACTTTTTAGGATATTTCATGTTTACCTTCTTCTCCCAACCTACTTTGGTTTCAACCAAAGGTCCACTGGGGGTCCCGTTTTGCACGACACGTCGACACAGTCAACAATCAATTTTTAACGCTTTCAACCGGTCAAAATGTGCATGCTCAATTCACGTGCGTTTTTCACTGTTTTTACGATACTTCGTCACAGAGATTTATTTTAGTGCAACTTACGGCAACACCTTATCGCGCTTCGGCCATTGTACACCGCCTGCCGGCACCTCTTGGCGCTCGCCCAAAGGGTTGGCCTTGGCCTTCCCTTGCAAATCGGCCATGGCCACCCTTCAAGGGTCGTCTTTGGCCTTCCCCCAAGGGTTGGCTTGCCTTCCCCCAATGCTTGCTCTCAACCTTGACCTTGCGCCGTCCGTTGCCCGCAGCCATGCCTCGACTCTGCAGTGCCCATTACCCACGGTCGCACACCGTCACTGCGTCGCCAGCCGTCACTCGCACACCGACTCTGCGGCGCCCGTCACCTTCGGTCGCGTGCCGTTTACTCGACGCCTTCCGTCGCCCTCACGCCGACTCTGCGACACCCGTCGCCCCCGGTCACTCGCCGTCTCTGCGACGCCCGCCGTCGCCCGTGTGCCGACTCCCCGACAACTGTCACCCAAGGTAGTGCGCCTTCTCTGCGGCGCCCGTCACCCACTGTCACATGTCGTCTCCATGACACCCTCTGTTGCCCTTCGCGCCGATTTTGCGACTCCCGTCGCCTGCGTGCCGACTCCGAGGCGCCGATCGCCCGAGGTCGCGCACCGTCTTCGCGATGCCCGTTGTTGCCCTCGCGTCGACTCTGCGACGCCCGTCGCCCGCGGTCGAGCGTGCCGTCTTCATGACTCCCTCCGTTGCCCGCGGGCCGATTCCACGACGCCCGTCGCCCGTGCGCCGACTCCACGGTGCCCGTCACCCGCGGTCGCGCACCATTTAGAGACGCCCGCCGTCGCCCACACGCTAACTCCATGGCGCCCATCGCCCGTGATCACGCAGCGTCTCCGCGACGCCTGCGCGCTAACTCTAGGGCACCCATCGCCCGCTGTCACGGGCCGTCTCCGTAATGCCCGCATATTGACTTCGTGGCGCCCGTCGCCTGCTGTCGCGCGCCTATCTCCGCGACAGTCGTTGCCTGCACCCATGCGCCACTTCCATGACAAGTGTTCATGGCACCAAGTATTACCTCGCAACAGTCGTCGCCTGCACCCCATGTGTTCCTTTCATGACAGGTGCCCCTTGCACCAACTATTATCTCACAACAATTGTCGCCACCTTATGCCAGGTATGATCTGACGACATTCGTCATTCCTGGCACCAGGTATTATCTCGCGATAGTCATCACATGCACCCATGCGCCCATTTCATGACAGGTGCCCCTTGCACCAAGTATATGACAGGTGCCCCTTGCACCAAGTATTGTCTCGCGACAGTCATCGCCACCATATGCCAGGTATGATTGCGCGACATTCGTCGCCCCTGGCACCAAGTATTATCTCATGACAATCGTCGCTTACGGCCATGTCCCTTTTCATGACAGGTACCCCATGTGCCAAGTATTATGTCGCGACAGTCATGGCCTGCACCCGTGCGCCCTTTTCATGACAGGTTCCCCTAGCACCAAACATTATCTCAAGATAGTCGTCGCCTGTGCCCGTGTGCCACTTTCATAACAGGTGCCCCTTGAACCAAATATTATCTCGCGACAGTCGTCGCCCCATGCGCTAGGTACGATCTCGCGACAGTAGTCGCCCCTGACACCAAGGATTATCTCGTGACAGCCGCGGGTGCCACTTTCATCACATGTGTCCCCGGCACCAAGTATTATCTTGCGACAATCATCGCACGCGCCCATGCGCCACTTCCATGACATATGCCCTCAGCACCAGGTATTGTCTCGCAACAGACGTCACAATCATGTCTCGTGCCGCTGGCACCATGCCCATGCGCCATAATCATGTCTCGTGATGTTGGCACTATGCTCATGCGCCACAATCATGTTACATGCCCCTAGGCACCACATCATGCGCCCCAGCCGTGGACATGGAACATGCTTCGACCCACTCTCCGAGTGTGTAGCATTTCGAGGGGCACCGCTCGTAGTGCTCCGGCATGAGACCCTTCACAGCGGGATAGGCTCGCTACCACATAAGCTATTGCTGCCTGGGGTGACTTGCATGACACTAGGCACGTCTGAGTGGTAACCATGTCCACTCATGTTTCCGTTGATCATCGGCGCCCCTAGGATGGTGACCCACGGGTCACTCCGAGACGGGAGCAGGCCTTTGGAGGGCATCGCGCCTAGTCCGCAAGGCAGTTGGGCACAGGGACTCTCCCTCACCGCTGTCAGGCTCTCTCTGCGTCTCTTGACACAATCCTGTGGGATTCAATAAGGGCTTGGACCAGTGGTAAGGCAACGGGCTTACTTTGATCATGTCGACGCTATGTGGTCAGTCTTCTCAGAGAGGTAGATTGACGCTGTGCGGGGCAGGCAACGCGAACACGGGAACCGACAGTCCAACGGAGCACTGGTATTTTTGGACCCCCTGGTAACGTGTCACTCCCAGGGGATGACATGTGGAAATTGATGACGCATGCATACTTTTGCCTATAAATAGTGGACTTTGGACTTCATTCTCACAAAAATTACTCTCTCCTCTAGTACTCAACAGCTCTTGAATTCTAGAGAGAGAAACACAATTGGACATAATCTTGAACATAATATTGGACACAACATCGACAATGAAATTGGACCTTGACTCGGACCTTAGCTTGGACTGTCGACTGTCGGCCATGTTCGTCTCCGCATCATTGCCACTCCTCACGGTCTATATGGGAAGCCTTGCTCTCTGTTCTTACTCCACCCTCACTGCATCTCACTTTGTACATCTGGCAGCTGACTCGGATTGCATCTTTTGTGGCACCTCCTCGTAGGTACAAACCCACTTTCCTTGGTATCACCTTTGCTTTAAGAAAACAAGACAGTGACTCCTAATTTTAGACCTTTTCTGGGTCAGGGATATTTTCGAGGTAGTTTGCTAGAGATAGGTTATGAAACGTTGTATTCTACACATCCAAAACGTTTTCTTCCTTTGACTACATTCTAAAAATAATACCACAAAATTACAACCTATTATTCCTAATGTGTTTTTAATACAATATAGGGAAATTGAGATTAATTCTCGTGCACTTACTTCAATGGTTTTATAGAAGTCGTCCAGCGAGATTGCTTCACTCTCTAGTCTCGTGCTTCTTGGTGTTACTCTCCATGAACGGGAAAACATACTAACCAAACATATATCATTTAAAATCTACCATGCTGCTCTCTGCCGCTATTATTTGATCGAGTAAACAATTTTGAAATAGTGTACATACCAATATGTATGATCTTGTGATGCAGAGTCGATTTTTGTGATTTCAAATAAATTTGCTAGTATTTGTGCAAAAAATAGATCTAGAGAATAAAAAAAATAGACAACCAATTGCATCTGTACTCTTAAAGGATTCATAACACATATGACCACTTTGGATTTTAGTCGGTGATGTTGGACTTTACATCCAACACTGAGAAAATCGTATGATCTCCTTGTCTTTTTTTTTTGGTGCAACAAAAAGGCTGGACCGTAAGGCTCTAATCCAACCGGCAGGGAGTATTGCGCCTCGGGGACTTACAAGGCCGCCACATACATCTGAGCCCCCGATTCCCGCACCTATGTCGGGGCCGAAGCGCACAAGGACCCGTGTGTGGAGCACAAGCAAGGCGAGGACGTAAGTTTGCCACCAACAAGTGCGGCGGGCAGGATTCGAACCCAGGTGGGAAACCTGGATTGGGATCCTGGGGACCGCTGAACCAACCCTTGTTGGCAATAAACTGCCAATAAACTGAACATAGACGGCAACTGATTCCACTTGGGTAGAGGTCATCTAAATTTGAAATTATTTCTTGATTTGAGTTTATCGAGACTGATAAATTTTGGTCCTATTTCTATCAAAGCTGTCCACAAGACGTAAGAAAAATATCGTCACTGTGAAATGATGGTTATTGACCAATCAGGATTGTGGTTCTATGAAATCAAATACACCAATCAGGATTGTGGTTCCGGGCCTATCAAATTTTACTACAAGATCCTATCCAAACCACACCGGCCAAAGGCAAGGACAATGAGGAAGAGGTGTGGACAGGTTTCAGTTTCTCACAAAAAGACACACGTGGCATCACTTGTAACATTAGATCTTTCTAGTGTGGACTTAACAAGGGGCCGACTTATCAACAATTTTTTTTCCCAAGAATTATGAGAAATATATACTAACTAGCCCAGAATCCCATGCTAAGCACGGGACGATTTATTAACAGTAATTTAATTATTAGTTTTGAAATGCATAATAAAATAAATATTGCACAATTTTATAATTTTATGGTTATTTCATCAAAGATAGTTACTTTAATTGTTGGCTTGAACTTTCTTGTAATAAAAAAAAAATTCACTGTTTTGGTGAAATATCGATAAGCAATATCTTCGTATATATTTGTTAATTGATTTGGTAACTATATAGATGAACAAAAAAAAAAACTTTATTTAGTACACATAAAAAGAAAAAGTAATTAATGGAGGACATATTGAGATAAATTTGCTATAACACGACATTTTTATTATTCTTTAAGAATCTTTTAAAAATAATTTATACCTTTGAATGGGTTGCCCATAACATTAATTACATATTAATTTAATTTTGATAGAAAAAATTTTGGTCCCTATATTTGTTTATGGCATGTGATTTATAAAGTTAATCAACACGACTAATTAAGTAAGGATGATGTGCAATTTTTAGAAACAAATATAATCCACCAACAAAGTATACAAAGAAAATAGTAATTAGTGTATGAAGTAATTACAGAAAGTTTAAAAAGTTTAAAAAGTTTAACCAACATGACTATATATGATAGCTCAAAACCTCGTATTAAGGCAATGATTGAACAAAATTTAACCAAGATTTCACAAAGTATACAACAATTATGCTTACTAAGTAAGAGTTATATTCAGATATAATAAGGTTTTCAATTTAAGTTTTAGTTTACATTCATCTCAACATAACTAATATCTTTTAGACTTTATATGCAATTATATTCAGAATTTTAAAAATAAAAATAGAATCATAAATGGTATATTGCTAATGCAGAATTAGTATGCTTAAGAGTTTAAGTACTCCTAACAAAAATACCATAGAAAATTAGTTCAAAACTTTTCCAATATAAAATTAGTTCAATTTAAGAAATACTCGCATAATTAAGGTTTTAAATTTACACTATTTTTTTAATATATCTCATATAGAATCTGTATATTATGGTATTTCTACATTTAGCCAATGCAAGTAAATAGGATAGCGCAAAAACCTTAAAGCAAGAAAATTATTGATCAAAACTTTTACCAACATATTTATTAAGTTAGATTCACATTTGAATTGACAGAAAACTTAAATATGAATTTGAAATAGTACCTAATTTTTCTTATTAAATCTCTTAAATAGTTTTTGTTTTACAGGTTAATATTTCATATTTGAAAGCTTTTTCGATATATAATATTCGAATAAAGTCATAATAGGTTTGAAAATTTTGAATGTTTCGAACTGATTTTCGAATTGCATAAGGCTTATTAATTGAATGTTTACTATATTTTAGGATTTAATTAATAACAAAATTAAGGACCCAATTTAAAATATTAATGTCTGGAGATCTTTAGCAACATTAATATGTTTAGAGTTCGTTTTTGTAACTCTTATTATATTAGAAATACAATGCAATGAGGTGTCAAGAGCTATCATTACATTTCTCGCTCAGTTATTAAATGTTATAGCTCAGGATCTGGATTCAAGCTCGAGTACGTTAATAAAATATATTTGAAAGATACAAAAAGTGTATCAATGCAGACCATATTTTAAGAAACTAAAAGACATTAGCATCTTATAGAAAAAAGAAATTTACTTTTACTAAAATTATAATTTTTGTTAAGAAATGTTTAATACTTTCTTTGTAACAATTTCAAGTAACTTGTCAATACTATATTATTATTAAGTTCTTTTAGTGGTCCAACTTATAACCTTTCAAAATCAAGTCTCTTATTTTGAAAAGTTAGGTTAAGAGTTGATGCCAAGGAAAGTGGGTTCGTACTTACGTGGAGGTGCCACAAAGGCTGCAGTCCGCGTCAGCTTCCAAGTATGTTGATGTGAGACACAGCAAGGCTGGAACAAGGGCAGAGACCAAGGGCTTCCCAGACAGAGCTTGAGGGTGGCAGTGCTGCGAGGGCGATATCGCAGGATGAATATACGACGACAGTCACAGTCCGATGCTTAGGTCCAAAGTCAGGCTCCTTTATGTTTCTCTCTCTAAGATTCTAGAGTGAGAAAGTGAAAATGTGAGAGAATGAAGAAGAAGTCTTGAAAATGTCTAACCATCCTGAATGAATTCTCAAGACCTCTATTTATAGAGATCGAGATGATGATGTCATTAACCGACATATGGCGCTCCCCGGGAGTGACACGTCACCGGGGGGTCCACGGATGCCGGTGCTCCACGAACTGTCGGATCGCATATTCACCCGGCCTACTCCTCACAGCGTCGCTCTGTCTGTCAGAAAAGACTGGCTCCCACCGCGTTGGTGTGGCCAGAGAACCCCCTTGATCTAGCCTCCAATCCAAGCCTTTGCGGAGTCCCACAGGCCTGGCAGCGGTGGGGAAGACCCGACGCCCAACTGCCAGGTGAACTAGGCGCGATGCCCTCCGAAGACCTGCTCCCGTCTCGGAGTGACCCGGGGGTCATAGTCCCTAGAGGTGCCGACGCAAGCCCCCAGTGCTGGAGCACGTAGGCCAGTCACGCAGGCACCCTGACGGAGATAGTGTCCCGGAGGAGTCGCCTATTCCGCAGGCCGAGGTAGCATCCCGGAGGAGCCGTCTACCTGGCCGGCCAAGGTAGCATCCCGGAGGAGCCGTCTACCTGGAAGAAGGGGAGTCTTCGCGCCGGAGCACTTAGAGCTCCCTGGCAAAGATAGTGTCCCGGAGGAGTCGTCCATCCCCGCGGGTGAGTCCTTATGCCGGAGCACTCAGAGCATGTCAAGGTAGCATCCCGGAGGAGCCGTCTACCCGACTGGCCGAGGTAGCATCCCGGAGGAGCCGTCTACCTGGCGGAAGGGGAGTTGAAGAGCTCCCTGGCAGAGATAGTGTCCCGGAGGAGTCGCCTATCCCCGCGGGTGAGTCCTTATGCCGGAGCACTCAGAGCAAGTCAAGGTAGCATCCCGGAGGAGCCGTCTACCCGACTGGCCGAGGTAGCATCCCGGAGGAGCCGTCTACCTGGCGGAAGGGGAGTTGAAGAGCTCCCTGGCAGAGATAGTGTCCCAGAGGAGTCGCCTATCCCCGCGGGTGAGTCCTTGTGCCGGAGCACTCAGAGCATGTCAAGGTAGCATCCCGGAGGAGCCGTCTACCCGACTGGCCGAGGTAGCATCCCGGAGGAGCCGTCTACCTGGCGGAAGGGGAGTTGAAGAGCTCCCTGGCAGAGATAGTGTCCCGGAGGAGTCGCCTATCCCCGCGGATGATGTACACTCCGGAGAGTGGGTTGAAGCATGTTCCATGACCAAGGCAAGGTGCACATGGTGTGATGAATGAGTGTGGTGCCCGGGGGCATGATGACATGATTGTGGCGCATGGGCGCGATGAAGTGAGTAAGGTGCCGGGAGCACGTCTATGTTAATGGTGCGGCGCATGGGCGCGACGGAGTGCGTAAGCTGCAGGGGGCATGTTTGTGTCAATGGTGGCGCATGGGCGCGAGAGACTGCGTAAGGTGTCGGGGGTACGTTGGTGTCAATGGTGGCGCATGGACGCGACATAGTGCGTATAGTGTCGTGGGCACGGTAGTGTGACAGAGAGCCTGAGGGCACGGCTGTATCAGCGGCGCGGCGGAGTGTGATGCTCGAACGTCGGTGACGGGGGTCATGGAGACGACGTCCGGGCGACGGACGACGGGGGTCGCAGAGTTGTGTCCGGGCGACGGGGGTCGCGGAGTTGTGTCCGGGCGACGGGGGTCGCGGAGTAGACGTCCGGACGACGGGCGACAGGGGTTGCGGAGGCCGGGCGACGGGTGTCGCGGAGGTGATGTCCAGACGACGGGCGACGGGGGTCACGGAGTTGACGTCCGGACGACGGGATACGGGGGTCGCGGAGTTGACGTCCGGACGACGGGCGACGGGGGTCGCGGAGTTGACGTCCGGACGACGGGCGAAGTGCGACGGTCGAAGTGTCATGAGGCTTGGTCACGTTACTTGAGCGTGCATGCTTTGACCGGTTGTGAGCGTTGAAAATGTATGTTGCTTGTGCGGACGTGTCATGCAAAATGGGGCCGCAGTGGGCCTTTTGGGTGCGACCAGAATAGGTTGGGAACATAAGCCCCCTGCGTGTGGTGTGCGCGGAGGTGCAACCCGAGCGGGCACGGCACGCATAAACACTTAGGAAGATTTTATGTTGTTTGGCTGGAGTGTTGTTGAGGTCGTCTGCATGATGATGATGAAGAGTATGTGGCTCGAGCCACCTCGTGCACCACCTACGAAAGCTTGGAATGCTTGGGGGTTGAGACCAAGGCACGATGATAGGGCGTAGGGGCGCGAGCATGTAAACGGCGCCCGGTCGACGGACGACGAGTGTCGCGGAGACGTCACCCTGGCGATGGGCGACAAGCGTCGTGGAGACGGCGCACGGGCGCTGGCGACGAGCATTGGACAATGAATATGAGTAAGTGGTTTGAGCTATCTCGCGCACCACCTAACAAGGGCGTTGATGTCGAGGGACATCGTCATGAGGGGCGCGACAAGGGCGCGGTCGGACATCGCGATGCGGGGGCAGTCCACGACGAGCGCATGTGCGCGGGCAATGCACGTCGGTCTATATTGCACAAATTTTTATTTTTTTTTGAGTTGCCGGCCTTGGATGTCGGTGTTCGGTCATTGGGTGAATGTGTATAGGCCGAAGTATGGGGAGGAAGGTGAAGGCCAAGGTGGTGAATGGAAAGGCTTTGATGTTGTCGTGGGTGAAGCAAAGGAGATGAATTTGGAAAATGGGTGAAGGTGGTGGCCTTGGTTGTGGCGTGAAGGTTGCGGTGTGGGGGAAGGGAAGAGATGGAAGGGGGGTTGGCCTAGGGGAGGGGATGGGGAGGCCGAGGCCAAGGGGGAGAGGAAGAGGAAGGGGTGGCCGAGGCTGAGCTTGGGGAGAAGGGGCGAGGGGAAGTGGGAAGAAGGGGGAAGAAGGGGGATGGCGACGGCGGTGGGGTACCGTGGTGGCCGAGGCCAAGGGGTAGGGGGAGGGGAAGGAAGGGGAAGACAAACTTGAGGCCCCTGCACCACTTGAGGCCATGACCGACCTTCCGATGATAGGGGCAGTAGTTGTGATGAGCTAAGTCTTCCGGGGTAGGTTCATTCTCGACATTGGGCAGGGTTATGGCATTGTCGTCGATCCATGTCTCGAGAAGATTTCTAACAGTGTTTAAGTCACACGGGTATTCCGGGGCAGGCATCGGCTGCCCTCTCTTGTCAGGACGCCCGTCCCTTCCTTGGGACTGACGCTTACGGTTGTTGTCGTCGTTACTAGCTGCTTCCATCATCGTGGCCAAGGCAATATGAGGTGGGGGCTTTGGAGTCTTTGACGGACCGACCGAGTCATAGGTGCGTCGTGCAGCTTCCTTGAGATGTCTCCAAGACCGAAGCTGGAGGTTTTTAAGGTAGACCATGTATGTGTCCTTCATGTTCTTGATGCAAATGGGTACAAGGGTTTCATCTTTGCTGAAGTCAGTGCACTCCAAGCACTTGTGATGAAATCGCGTAACATAGGTGTTGAGGTCTTCCCCGGGATTCTGGCGGATCCCGGCAATGTCAACGATGGTCACACGTTCCGTCTCATAGTGAAACTTGTCAAGGAAGAGCTGGACCATGTCGGACCATGAGTGGATAGTACTGTCAGGAATCTGATGATACCAAGAGTAGGCGAGGCCAGTCAGGGACTTGTGAAATTCCCGAAGCTTCAAAGTGTCGTCTTCCCCGTAGTGCTCAAGAGAGCCAGCAAAACGGGTGAGATGCTCACGGGCATTGCCTTCTTTGCCGTTGAACAATGTGAAGGATGGTTGCTTATACTTGACAGGGTAGGGCTTAGTAGCGAGGCTGCCAAAGTAGGGAGCATGACCTGACACCTTAGGGGGAGTGGGGTAAGGATGACTGCTTGAGACGGTGAAGGAGGGCATCTAAGTCATGCTTGGTGACGTACGACGCATGTGAGGGTTTGTGCCATGTCGTGATGATCCGAGCACCAGAGCCCCCAGACGGTACAACTTGAGACATTGAGGGGATGACGATGGTAGAGAGGGGTTGGTGATGGTGAACAACTTGTTGGGGCATGTTTTGCATGTGGGTAGTGTCAGCTGCTGGAGGCCGGTCGTCAGGAAAGGTCGACTGGAGTAAGCCGGGGGAATGACTTGTGTTTAGGTTTCGGCTAGTTATGTTCGGGTTAGGCTCCATCTCAATTGATTCGTGAGTCTCCGAAGTGCTTCGAGCAAGGGCAATGCGTGGCGCCGGGGGCTGAGGTGCCGCGAGTGGTACTGTCGAGGGCCCGGAGGACCAAGGCAGCGGTGGTCGCGACACTGGGGCCTGAGCAGTGTCCAAAACTAGCCCAGGCCTTGAAGGTTGGATA
Source organism: Escallonia rubra (assembly GCA_033065855.1). Taxonomy (NCBI): domain Eukaryota; kingdom Viridiplantae; phylum Streptophyta; class Magnoliopsida; order Escalloniales; family Escalloniaceae; genus Escallonia; species Escallonia rubra. Next base: position 1,572 of record JAVXUO010000228.1, on the reverse strand, counting down.
TGAGCAGGAGGGGCCAAACCTGGATCTTGGGATAACACGGGGTGAGTAATGGGCACATGGTGCAGAGCTCTAAGGCTTTGGGAAATCGGTGATTGTGAAGTCAAGACTTGGATTGATTTTTGCATTTCCACCATGGCTGTCATAAGAGTGGCTATAGTGGGCGAAAACTGCTGGATGGCCGCGTTGACTGCAACTTGTATGTCTGGTGCGGTAGTTTGTGGCTGGTCTTGGGGACGCACAGCACTGGTCCCCTCTTGTTCACCCGAGTGGTCATCTTCTTGCACGACATGGATAAGGCCCTGGCTGGCAGCCCTCGTAACTTTTCATTGTCTAGGCATGGAGACTGAGTACGGAAGATAGACAGACTGCAATACGATGCTCACCTCCCCAGCAGAGTCGCCAAAATGATGCCAAGGAAAGTGGGTTCGTACTTACGTGGAGGTGCCACAAAGGCTGCAGTCCGCGTCAGCTTCCAAGTATGTTGATGTGAGACACAGCAAGGCTCGAACAAGGGCAAAGACCAAGGGCTTCCCAAACAGAGCTTGAGGATGGCAGTGTTGTGAGGGCGATATCGCATGATGAATATACGACGACAGTCACAGTCCGATGCTTAGGTCCAAAGTCAGGCTCCTGTATGTTTCTCTCTCTAGGATTCTAGAGTGAGAAAGTGAAAATGTGAGAGAATGAAGAAGAAGTCTTGAAAATGTCCAACCATCCTGAATGAATTCTCAAGACCTCTATTTATAGAGATCGAGATGATGATGTCATTAACCGACACGTGGCGCTCCCCGGGAGTGACACGTCACCGGGGGGTCCACGGATGTCTAGCCTCCAATCCAAGCCCTTGCGCAGTCCCACAGGCCTGGCAGCGGTGGGGAAGACCCGACGCCCAACTGTCAGGTGAACTAGGCGCGATGCCCTCCGAAGACCTGCTCCCGTCTCGGAGTGACCCGGGGGTCATAGTCCCTAGAGGTGTCGTCGCAAGACCCCAGTGCCGGAGCACGTAGGCCAGTCAGACAGGCACCCTGACGGAGATATTGTCCCGGAGGAGTCGCCTATTCCGCAGGCCGAGGTAGCATCCCGGAGGAGCCGTCTACCTGGCCGGCCAAGGTAGCATCCCGGAGGAGCCGTCTACCTGGCAGAATGGGAGTCTTCGCGCTGGAGCACTTAGAGCTCCCTGGCAAAGAAAGTGTCCCGGAGGAGTCGCCTATCCCCGCGGGTGAGTCCTTTTGCCGGAGCACTCAGAGCATGTCAAGGTAGCATCCCGGAGGAGCCATCTACCCGACTGGCCGAGGTAGTATCCCAGAGGAGTCGTCTACCTGACGGAAGGGGAGTTGAAGAGCTCCCTGGCAGAGATAGTGTCCCGGAGGAGTGGCCTATCCCCGCGGGTGAGTCCTTATGCCGGAGCACTCGGAGCAAGTCAAGGTAGCATCCCGGAGGAGCCGTCTACCCGACTGGCCGAGGTAGCATCCCGGAGGCGCCGTCTACCTGGCGGAAGGGGAGTTGAAGAGCTCCCTGGCAGAGATAGTGTCCCGGAGGAGTCGCCTATCCCCGCGGATGATGTACACTCCA
>JAVXUO010000345.1:0-138280 GCA_033065855.1 Escallonia rubra | reverse complement strand
AGGAGTAAGTAATCCTTTTGAGTCATCATCTCTCTTACACGTAAAACAACTATCAAATTGTGTTTCATCTTCTACGAAGGTTATCAGTTAAGAGGGTCACCAAATAGCTTTTCAAGCAAGAAAAATATCATCCTTCTTCAGTGCCATTGCTTCCCACATGACCTTTTAAAGAAACGAGGCACCACCGTCTCCTGTCATGGAGAAGTAGAACAATTGAACTAAGATCAAAGGCAAGCGATTATCTGCTCTCAACCATCTCGCATGCCAGCCATGTGAAGCACTCTAATTATTATCAGCTTTGGAAAGAATCTTATCCACCTCAGGTGCAGCTGTAACTAATGAGAGGGTAGATTAGTATGCATGAAGTTGATTTAGCACTTCTAACTGTCGTCTCCTTTTTTCCTTGTTCTTTGATACAGTGCTCTTTGGTTCCTTTCGTCTATGTTCTTGAATGAAGTTTTGGCATATTATGAGGTTTATTCCAACAGTGTTCCATCTATAAATAGAGTTATTACCTATCGAGAAAAGAGCATGCAGTCTTCCCTCTATAAATAGATTTTATTACCTATCGAGAAAAGAGCATATCTATACCGTCTTACTAACTGAGGTTTATCCCAACAGTGTTTCCTTTATTAATTACCTCATGCTCTGTTTACCTATTGAGGAAAGAGCAAGTGTTCCCACCATAAATAGAGTTTATTACCTACCGAGAAAAGAGCATACAGTGTTCCCTCTATAAATAGAGTTTATTACCTATCTTAAACAGAGCATATCTAAACCGTCTTGCTAACTCTGTGTCATGTATGTTACTCGTTCATTATTTTCTTGCCCTGGTGGGGAAAAAATTGGATAACTGTGTGTGTCCTCATACTTTTTTATTTTATTTTAATGGAACAGACACACCTTCAGAGCCTTACTATTCATCTTGAAGAGATGAGAGTCAAAAGGCGCGACTCAGAGCAGTGGATGCATCATCGCTTACTACCGCCTGATCTTCGGGAACGAGTTAGACGTTATGACCAATACAAGTGGTTGGAAACAGGTGGGGTATTTTCGACTGTTCTCTTCTTTTATTTATGGTACCTTGGCGTATAACTTATTTCCGAACCCAGTTTTATATTGTCAATGGATTAAAAGCTTGTTTGGCATTAGAGTAGTTTTTAGGATATTTCCTGTTTACCTTCTTCTCCCAACCTACTTTGGTTTCAACCAAAGGTCCACTGGGGGTCCCGTTTTGCACGACGCGTCGACACAGTCAACAATCAATTTTTAACGCTTTCAACCGGTCAAAATGCGCATGCTCAATTCACGTGCGTTTTTCACTGTTTTTACAATACTTCGTCACAGAGATTTATTTTAGTGCAACTTACGGCAACACCTTATCGCGCTTCGGCCAATGTACACCGCCTGCCGGCACCCCTTGGCGCTCACCCAAAGGGTTGGCCTTGGCCTTCCCTTGCAAATCGGCCATGGCCACCCTTCAAGGGTCGTCTTTGGCCTTCCCCCAAGGGTTGGCTTGCCTTCCCCCAATGCTTGCTCTCAACCTTGACCTTGCGCCGTCCGTTGCCCGCAGCCATGCCTCGACTCTGCAATGCCCATCACCCACGGTCACACACCGTCACTGCGTCGCCAGCCGTCAATCGCACACCGACTCTGCGGCGCCCGTCGCCTTCGGTCGCGTGCCGTTTACTCGACGCCTTCCGTCGCCCTCGCGCCGACTCTGCGCCACCCGTCGCCCCCGGTCACTCGTCGTCTCTGCGACGCCCGCCGTCGCCCGTGTGCCGACTCCCCGACAACTGTCACCCAAGGTAGTGCGCCTTCTCTGCGGCGCCCGTCACCCAATGTCACATGTCGTCTCCATGACGCCCTCTGTTGCCCTTCGCGCCGATTTTACTACTCCCGTCGCCTGCGTGCCGACTCCGGGGCGCCGATCGCCCGAGGTCGCGCACCGTCTTCGCGATGCCCGTTGTTGCCCTCGCGTCGACTCTGCGACGCCCGTCGCCCGCGGTCGAGCGTGCCGTCTTCATGACGCCCTCCGTTGCCCGCGGGCCGATTCCACGACGCCCGTCGCCCGTGCGCCGACTCCACGGCTCCCGTCACCCGCGGTCGCGCACCGTCTTAGAGATGCCCGCCGTCGCCCACACGCTAACTCCATGGCGCCCATCGCCCGTGATCACGCAGCGTCTCCGCGACGCCAGCGCGCTAACTCTAAGGCACCCATCGCCCGCTGTCACGGGCCGTCTCCGTAATGCCCGCATATTTACTTCGTGGCGCCCGTCGCCTGCTGTCGCGCGTCTATCTCCGCGACAGTCGTTGCCTGCACCCATGCGCCACTTCCATGACAAGTGTTCATGGCACCAAGTATTACCTCGCAACAATCGTCGCCTGCGCCCCATGTGCCCCTTTCATGACAGGTGCCCCTTGCACCAACTATTATCTCACAACAATTGTCGCCACCATATACCAGGTATGATCTCACGACATTCGTCATTCCTGGCACCAGGTATTATCTCGCGATAGTCATCAGCTACACCCATGCGCCCATTTCATGACAGGTGCCACTTGCACCAAGTATATGACAGGTGCCCCTTGCACCAAGTATTGTCTCGCGACAGTCATCGCCACCATATGCCAGGTATGATTGCGCGACATTCGTCGCCCCTGGCACCAAGTATTATCTCGTGACAGTCGTCGCTTACGCCCATGTCCCTTTTCATGACAGGTGCCCCATGTGCCAAGTATTATGTCGCGACAGTCATGGCCTGCACCCGTGCGCCCTTTACATGACAGGTTCCCCTAGCACCAAGCATTATCTCAAGATAGTTGTCGCCTGTGCCCGTGTGCCACTTTCATAACAGGTGCCCCTTGAACCAAATATTATCTCGCGACAGTCGTCGCCCCGTGCGCTAGGTATGATCTCGCGACAGTAGTCGCCCCTGACACCAAGGATTATCTTGTGACAGCCGCGGGTGCCACTTTCATCACATATGTCCCCGGCACCAGGTATTATCTTGCGACAGTCATCGCCCGCGCCCATGCGCCACTTCCATGACATATGCCCTCGGCACCAGGTATTGTCTCGCAACAGACGTCGCCACGCCCATGCATCACAATCATGTCTGGTGCCGCTGGCACCGTGCCCATGCGCCATAATCATGTCTCGTGCTGTTGGCACTATGCCCATGCGCCACAATCATGTTACATGCCCCTAGGCACCACACCATGCGCCCCAGCCGTGGACGTGGAACATGCTTCGACCCACTCTCCGAGTGTGCAGCATTTCGAGGGGCACTGCTCGTAGTGCTCCGGCATGAGACCCTTCACAGCGGGATAGGCTCGCTACCACATAAGCTATTGCTGCCTGGGGTGACTTACATGACACTAGGCACGTCTGAGTGGTAACCATGTCCACTCACGTTTTCGTTGATCATCGGCGCCCCTAGGATGATGGCCCATGGGTCACTCCGAGACGGGAGCAGGCTTTTGGAGGGCATCGCGCCTAGTCCGCAAGGCAGTTGGGCACAGGGACTCTCCCTCACCGCTGTCAGGCTCTCTCTGCGTCTCTTGACACAATCCTGTGGGATTCAATAAGGGCTTGGACCGGTGGTAAGGCAACGGGCTTACTCTGATCATGCCGACGCTGTGTGGTCAGTCTTCTCAGAGAGGTAGAGTGACGCTGTGCAGGGCAGGCAACGCGAACACGGGAACCGACAGTCCAACGGAGCACTGGTATTTTTGGACCCCCTGGTAACGTGTCACTTCCAGGGGATGACATGTGGAAATTGATGACGCATGCATACTTTTGCCTATAAATAGTGGACTTTGGACTTCATTCTCACAAAAATTACTCTCTCCTCTAGAACTCAAGAGCTATTGAATTCTAGAGAGAGAAACACAATTGGATATAATCTTGAACATAATATTGGACACAACATCGACAATGAAATTGGACCTTGACTCGGACCTTAGCTTGGACTGTCGACTGTCAGCCATGTTTGTCTCCGCCTCGTCTCCGCATCATTGCCACTCCTCACGTACGGTCTATATGGGAAGCCTTGCTCTCTGTTCTTACTTTACCCTCACTGCATCTCACTTTGTACATCTGGCAGCTGACTCGGATTGCATCTTTTGTGGCACCTCCTCGTAGGTACAAACCCATTTTCCTTGGTATCACCTTTGCTTTAAGAAAACAAGATAGTGACTCCTAATTTTAGACCTTTTCTGGGTCAGGGATATTTTCGAGGTAGTTCGCTAGAGATAGGTTATGAAAAGTTGTATTCTACACATCCAAAACGTTTTCTTCCTTTGACTACATTCTAAAAATAACACCACAAAATTACAACCTATTGTTCCTAATGTGTTTTTAATACAATATAGGGAAATTGAGATTAATTCTCGTGCACTTACTTCAATGGTTTTATAGAAGTCGTCCAGCGAGATTGCTTCACTCTTTAGCCTCGTGCTTCTTGGTGTTACTCTCCATGAACGGGAAAACATACTAACCAAACATATATCATTTAATATCTACCATGCTGCTCTCTGCCGCTATTATTTGATCGAGTAAACAATTTTGAAATAGTGTACATACCAATATGTATGATCTTGTGATGCAGAGTCGATTTTTGTGATCTCAAATAAATTTGCTAGTATTTGTGCAAAAATAGATCTAGAGAATAAAAAAAATAGACAACCAATTGCATATGTACTCTTAAAGGATTCATAACACATATGACCACTTTGGATTTTAGTCGGTGATGTTAGACTTTACATCCAACACTGAGAAAATCGTATGATCTCCTTGTCTTTTTTTTTGGTGCAACAAAAAAAGGCCGGACCGCAAGGCTCTAATTCAACCGGCAGGGAATATTGCGTCTCGGGAACCTACAAGGCCGCCACGTACATCTGAGCCCCCGATTCCCGCACCTATGTCGGGGCCGAAGCGCACAAGGACCCGTGTGTGGAGCACAAGCAAGGCGAGGACGTAAGTTTGCCACCAACAAGTGCGGCGGGCAGGATTCGAACCCAGGTGGAAAACCTGGATTGGGATCCTGGGGACCGCTGAACCAACCCTTGTTGGCAATAAACTGCCAATAAACTGAACATAGACGGCAACTGATTCCACTTGGGTAGAGGTCATCTAAATTTGAAATTATTTCTTGATTTGAGTTTATCGAGGCTGATAAATTTTGGTCCTATTTCTATCAAAGCTGTCCACAAGACGTAAGAAAAATATCGTCACTGTGAAATGATGGTTATTGACCAATCAGGATTGTGGTTCTATGAAATCAAATACACCAATCAGGATTGTGGTTCCGGGCCTATCAAATTTTACTACAAGATCCTATCCAAACCACACCGGCCAAAGGCAAGGACAATGAGGAAGAGGTGTGGACAGGTTTCAGTTTCTCACAAAAAGACACACGTGGCATCACTTGTAACATTAGATCTTTCTAGTGTGGACTTAACAAGGGGCCGACTTATCAACATTTTTTTTTTCCCAAGAATTATGAGAAATATATACTAACTAGCCCAGAATCCCATGCTAAGCACGGGACGATTTATTAACAGTAATTTAATTATTAGTTTTGAAATGCATAATAAAATAAATATTGCACAATTTTATAATTTTATGGTTATTTCATCAAAGATAGTTACTGTAATTGTTGGCTTGTTCTATCTTGTAATAAAAAAAAAATTCACTGTTGTGGTGAAATATCGATAAGCAATATCTTCGTATATATTTGTTAATTGATTTGGTAACTATATAGATGAACAAAAAAAAAACTTTATTTAGTACACATAAAAAGAAAAAGTAATTAATGGAGGACATATTGAGATAAATTTGCTATAACACGACATTTTTATTATTCTTTAAGAATCTTTTAAAAATAATTTATACCTTTGAATGGGTTGCCCATAACATTAATTACATATTAATTTAATTTTGATAGAAAAAATTTTGGTCCCTATATTTGTTTATGGCATGTGATTTATAAAGTTAATCAACACGACTAATTAAGTAAGGATGATGTGCAATTTTTAGAAACAAATATAATCCACCAACAAAGTATACAGAGAAAATAGTAATTAGTGTATGAAGTAATTACAGAAAGTTTAAAAAGTTTAACCAACATAGCTATATAGGATAGCTCAAAACCTCGTATTAAGGCAATTATTGAACAAAATTTAACCAAGATTTCACAAAGTATACAACAATTATGCTTACTAAGTAAGAGTTATATTCAGATATAATAAGGTTTTCAATTTAAGTTTTAGTTTACATTCATCTCAACATAACTAATATCTTTTAGACTTTATATGCAATTATATTCAGAATTTTAAAAATAAAAATAGAATCATAAATGGTATATTGCTAATGCAGAATTAGTATGCTTAAGAGTTTAAGTACTCCTAACAAAAATAGCATAGAGAATTAGTTCAAAACTTTTCCAATATAAAATTAGTTCAATTTAAGAAATACTCGCATAATTAAGGTTTTAAATTTACACTATTTTTTTAATATATCTCATATAGAATCTGTATATTATGGTATTTCTACATTTAGCCAATGCAAGTAAATAGGATAGCGCAAAAACCTTAAAGCAAGAAAATTATTGATCAAAACTTTTACCAACATATTTATTAAGTTAGATTCATATTTGAATTGACAGAAAACTTAAATATGAATTTGAAATAGTACCTAATTTTTCTTATTAAATCTCTTAAATAGTTTTTGTTTTACAGGTTAATATTTCATATTTGAAAGCTTTTTCGATATATAATATTCGAATAAAGTCATAATAGGTTTGAAAATTTTGAATGTTTCGAACTGATTTTCGAATTGCATAAGGCTTATTAATTGAATGTTTACTATATTTTAGGATTTAATTAATAACAAAATTAAGGACCCTATTTAAAATATTAATGTCTGGAGATCTTTAGCAACATTAATATGTTTAGAGTTCGTTTTTGTAACTCTTATTATATTAGAAATACAATGCAATGAGGTGTCAAGAGCTATCATTACATTTCTCGCTCAGTTATTAAATGTTATAGCTCAGGATCTGGAGTCAAGCTCGAGTACGTTAATAAAATATATTTGAAAGATACAAAAAGTGTATCAATGCATACCATATTTTAAGAAACTAAAAGACATTAGCATCTTATAGAAAAAAGAAGTTTACTTTTACTAAAATTATAATTTTTGTTAAGAAATGTTTAATACTTTATTTGTAACAATTTCAAGTAACTTGTCAATACTATATTATTATTAAGTTCTTTTAGTGGTCCAACTTATAACCTTTCAAAATCAAGTCTCTTATTTTGAAAAGTTAGGTTAAGAGTTGATGCCAAGGAAAGTGGGTTCGTACTTACGTGGAGGTGCCACAAAGGCTGCAGTCCGCGTCAGCTTCCAAGTATGTTGATGTGAGACACAGCAAGGCTCGAACAAGGGCAGAGACCAAGGGCTTCCCAGACAGAGCTTGAGGGTGGCAGTGCTGCGAGGGCGATATCGCAGGATGAATATACGACGACAGTCACAGTCCGATGCTTAGGTCCAAAGTCAGGCTCCTTTATGTTTCTCTCTCTAAGATTCTAGAGTGAGAAAGTGAAAATGTGAGAGAATGAAGAAGAAGTCTTGAAAATGTCTAACCATCCTGAATGAATTCTCAAGACCTCTATTTATAGAGATCGAGATGATGATGTCATTAACCGACATATGGCGCTCCCCGGGAGTGACACGTCACCGGGGGGTCCACGGATGCCGGTGCTCCACGAACTGTCGGATCGCATATTCACCCGGCCTACTCCTCACAGCGTCGCTCTGTCTGTCAGAAAAGACTGGCTCCCACCGCGTTGGTGTGGCCAGAGAACCCCCTTGATCTAGCCTCAAATCCAAGCCTTTGCGGAGTCCCACAGGCCTGGCAGCGGTGGGGAAGACCCGACACCCAACTGCCAGGTGAACTAGGCGCGATGCCCTCCGAAGACCTGCTCCCGTCTCGGAGTGACCCGGGGGTCATAGTCCCTAGAGGTGCCGACGCAAGCCCCCAGTGCTGGAGCACGTAAGCCAGTCACGCAGGCACCCTGACGGAGATAGTGTCCCGGATGAGTCGCCTATTCCGCAGGCCGAGGTAGCATCCCGGAGGAGCCGTCTACCTGGCCGGCCAAGGTAGCATCCCGGAGGAGCCGTCTACCTGGAAGAAGGGGAGTCTTCGCGCCGGAGCACTTAGAGCTCCCTGGCAAAGATAGTGTCCCGGAGGAGTCGTCCATCCCCGCGGGTGAGTCCTTATGCCGGAGCACTCAGAGCATGTCAAGGTAGCATCCCGGAGGAGCCGTCTACCCGACTGGCTGAGGTAGCATCCCGGAGGAGCCGTCTACCTGGCGGAAGGGGAGTTGAAGAGCTCCCTGGCAGAGATAGTGTCCCGGAGGAGTCGCCTATCCCCGCGGGTGAGTCCTTATGCCGGAGCACTCAGAGCAAGTCAAGGTAGCATCCCGGAGGAGCCGTCTACCCGACTGGCCGAGGTAGGATCCCGGAGGAGCCGTCTACCTGGCGGAAGGGGAGTTGAAGAGCTCCCTGGCAGAGATAGTGTCCCAGAGGAGTCGCTTATCCCCGCGGGTGAGTCCTTGTGCCGGAGCACTCAGAGCATGTCAAGGTAGCATCCCGGAGGAGCCGTCTACCCGACTGGCCGAGGTAGCATCCCGGAGGAGCCGTCTACCTGGCGGAAGGGAAGAGCTCCCTGGCAGAGATAGTGTCCCGGAGGAGTCGCCTATCCCCGCGGATGATGTACACTCCGGAGAGTGGGTTGAAGCATGTTCCATCACCCAGGCAAGGTGCACATGGTGTGATGAATGAGTGTGGTGCCCGGGGGCATGATGACATGATTGTGGCGCATGGGCGCGATGAAGTGAGTAAGGTGCCGGGAGCACGTCTATGTTAATGGTGCGGCGCATGGGCGCGACGGAGTGCGTAAGCTGCAGGGGGCATGTTTGTGTCAATGGTGGCGCATGGGCGCGAGAGACTGCGTAAGGTGTCGGGGGCGCGTTGGTGTCAATGGTGGCGCATGGGCTCGACATAGTGCGTATAGTGCCGTGGGCACGGTAGTGTGACAGAGAGCCTGGGGGCACGGCTGTATCAGCGGCGCGGCGAAGTGTTGGAGTGTGATGCCCGAACGTCGGTGACGGGGGTCACGGAGACGACGTCCGGGCGACAGACGACGGGGGTCGCGGAGTTGTGTCCGGGCGACGGGGGTCGCGGAGTTGTGTCCGGGCGACGGGGGTCGCGGAGTAGACGTCCGGACGACGGGCGACAGGGGTTGCGGAGGCCGGGCGACGGGTGTCGCGGAGATGATGTCCAGACGACGGGCGACGGGGGTCACGGAGTTGACGTCCGGACGACGGGCGACGGGGGTCGCAGAGTTGACGTCCAGACGACGGGCGACGGGGGTCGCGGAGTTGATGTCCGGACGACGGGCGAAGTGCGACGGTCGAAGTGTCATGAGGCTTGGTCACGTTACTTGAGCGTGCATGCTTTGACCGGTTGTGAGCATTGAAAATGTATGTTGCTTGTGCGGACGTGTCATGCAAAATGGGGCCGCAGTGGGCCTTTTGGGTGCGACCAGAATAGGTTGGGAACATAAGCCCCCTGCGTGTGGTGTGCGCGGAGGGGCAACCCGAGCGGGCACCGCACGCATAAACACTTAGGAAGATTTTATGTTGTTTGGCTGGAGTGTTGTTGAGGTCGTCTGCATGATGATGATGAAGAGTAGGTGGCTCGAGCCACCTCGTACACCACCTACGAAAGCTTGGAATGCTTGGGGGTTGAGACCAAGGCACGATGATAGGGCGCAGCGGTGCGAGCATGTAAATGGCGCCCGGTCGACGGACGACGAGTGTCGCGGAGACGTCACCCGGGCGATGGGCGACAAGCGTCGTGGAGACGGCGCACGGGCGCTGGCGTCGAGCATTGGACAATGAATATGAGTAAGTGGTTCGAGCTATCTCGCGCACCACCTAACAAGGGCGTTGATGTCGAGGGACATCGTCATGAGGGGTGCGACAAGGGCGCGGTCGGACATCGCGATGCGGGGGCAGTCCACGACGAGCGCATGTGCGCGGGCAATACACGTCGGTCTATATTGCACAAAATTTTTTTTTTTTTTTTTTTGAGTTGCCGGCCTTGGATGTCGGTGTTCGGTCATTGGGTGAATGTGTATAGGCCGAAGTATGGGGAGGAAGGTGAAGGCCAAGGTGGTGAATGGAAAGGCTTTGATGTTGCCGTGGGTGAAGCAAAGGAGATGAAGTTGGAAAATGGGTGAAGGTGGTGGCCTTGGTTGTGGCATGAAGGTTGCGGTGTGGGGGAAGGGAAGAGATGGAATGGGGGTCGGCCTAGGGGAGGGGATGGGGAGGCCGAGGCCGAGGGGGAGAGGAAGAGGAAGGGGTGGCCGAGGCTGAGCTTGGGGAGAAGGGGCGAGGGGAAGTGGGAAGAAGGGGGAGGAAGGGGGATGGCGACGGCGGTGGGGTACCGTGGTGGCCGAGGCCAAGGGGTAGGGGGAGGGGAAGGAAGGGGAAGACAAACTTGAGGCCCCTGCACCACTTGAGGCCATGACCGACCTTCCGATGATAGGGGCAGTAGTTGTGATGAGCTAAGTCTTCCGGGGTAGGTTCATTCTCGACATTGGGCAGGGTTATGGCATTGTCGTCGATCCATGTCTCGAGAAGATTTCTAACAGTGTTTAAGTCACACGGGTATTCCGGGGCAGGCATCGGCTGCCCTCTCTTGTCAGGACGCCCGTCCCTTCCTTGGGACTGACGCTTACGGTTGTTGTCGTCGTTACTAGCTGCTTCCATCATCGTGGCCAAGGCAATATGAGGTGGGGGCTTTGGAGTCTTTGACGGACCGACCGAGTCATAGGTGCGTCGTGCAGCTTCCTTGAGATGTCTCCAAGACCGAAGCTGGAGGTTTTTAAGGTAGACCATGTATGTGTCCTTCATGTTCTTGATGCAAATGGGTACAAGGGTTTCATCTTTGCTGAAGTCAGTGCACTCCAAGCACTTGTGATGAAATCGCGTAACATAGGTGTTGAGGTCTTCCCCGGGATTCTGGCGGATCCCGGCAATGTCAACGATGGTCACACGTTCCGTCTCATAGTGAAACTTGTCAAGGAAGAGCTGGACCATGTCGGACCATGAGTGGATAGTACTGTCAGGAATCTGATGATACCAAGAGTAGGCGAGGCCAGTCAGGGACTTGTGAAATTCCCGAAGCTTCAAAGTGTCGTCTTCCCCGTAGTGCTCAAGGGAGCCAGCAAAACGGGTGAGATGCTCACGGGCATTGCCTTCTTTGCCGTTGAACAATGTGAAGGATGGTTGCTTATACTTGACAGGGTAGGGCTTAGTAGCGAGGCTGCCAAAGTAGGGAGCATGACCTGACAACTTAGAGGGGGAGTGGGGTAAGGATGACTGCTTGAGACGGTGAAGGAGGGCATCTAAGTCATGCTTGGTGACGTACGACGCATGTGAGGGTTTGTGCCATGTCGTGATGATCCGAGCACCAGAGCCCCCAGACGGTACAACTTGAGACATTGAGGGGATGACGATGGTAGAGAGGGGTTGGTGATGGTGAACAACTTGTTGGGGCATGTTTTGCATGTGGGTAGTGTCAGCTGCTGGAGGCCGGTCGTCAGGAAAGGTCGACTGGAGTAAGCCGGGGGAATGACTTGTGTTTAGGTTTCGGCTAGTTATGTTCGGGTTAGGCTCCATCTCAATTGATTCGTGAGTCTCCGAAGTGCTTCGAGCAAGGGCAATGCGTGGCGCCGGGGGCTGAGGTGCCGCGAGTGGTACTGTCGAGGGCCCGGAGGACCAAGGCAGCGGTGGTCGCGACACTGGGGCCTGAGCAGTGTCCAAAACTAGCCCAGGCCTTGAAGGTTGGATATGAGCAGGAGGGGCCAAACCTGGATCTTGGGATAACACGGGGTGAGTAATGGGCACATGGTGCAGAGCTCTAAGGCTTTGGGAAATCGGTGATTGTGAAGTCAAGACTTGGATTGATTTTTGCATTTCCACCATGGCTGTCATAAGAGTGGCTATAGTGGGCGAAAACTGCTGGATGGCCGCGTTGACTGCAACTTGTATGTCTGGTGCGGTAGTTTGTGGCTGGTCTTGGGGACGCACAGCACTGGTCCCCTCTTGTTCACCCGAGTGGTCATCTTCTTGCACGACATGGATAAGGCCCTGGCTGGCAGCCCTCGTAACTTTTCATTGTCTAGGCATGGAGACTGAGTACGGAAGATAGACAGACTGCAATACGATGCTCACCTCCCCAGCAGAGTCGCCAAAATGATGCCAAGGAAAGTGGGTTCGTACTTACGTGGAGGTGCCACAAAGGCTGCAGTCCGCGTCAGCTTCCAAGTATGTTGATGTGAGACACAGCAAGGCTCGAACAAGGGCAAGACCAAGGGCTTCCCAAACAGAGCTTGAGGATGGCAGTGTTGTGAGGGCGATATCGCATGATGAATATACGACGACAGTCACAGTCCGATGCTTAGGTCCAAAGTCAGGCTCCTGTATGTTTCTCTCTCTAGGATTCTAGAGTGAGAAAGTGAAAATGTGAGAGAATGAAGAAGAAGTCTTGAAAATGTCCAACCATCCTGAATGAATTCTCAAGACCTCTATTTATAGAGATCGAGATGATGATGTCATTAACCGACACGTGGCGCTCCCCGGGAGTGACACGTCACCGGGGGGTCCACGGATGTCTAGCCTCCAATCCAAGCCCTTGCGCAGTCCCACAGGCCTGGCAGCGGTGGGGAAGACCCGACGCCCAACTGTCAGGTGAACTAGGCGCGATGCCCTCCGAAGACCTGCTCCCGTCTCGGAGTGACCCGGGGGTCATAGTCCCTAGAGGTGTCGTCGCAAGACCCCAGTGCCGGAGCACGTAGGCCAGTCAGACAGGCACCCTGACGGAGATATTGTCCCGGAGGAGTCGCCTATTCCGCAGGCCGAGGTAGCATCCCGGAGGAGCCGTCTACCTGGCCGGCCAAGGTAGCATCCCGGAGGAGCCGTCTACCTGGCAGAATGGGAGTCTTCGCGCTGGAGCACTTAGAGCTCCCTGGCAAAGAAAGTGTCCCGGAGGAGTCGCCTATCCCCGCGGGTGAGTCCTTTTGCCGGAGCACTCAGAGCATGTCAAGGTAGCATCCCGGAGGAGCCATCTACCCGACTGGCCGAGGTAGTATCCCAGAGGAGTCGTCTACCTGACGGAAGGGGAGTTGAAGAGCTCCCTGGCAGAGATAGTGTCCCGGAGGAGTGGCCTATCCCCGCGGGTGAGTCCTTATGCCGGAGCACTCGGAGCAAGTCAAGGTAGCATCCCGGAGGAGCCGTCTACCCGACTGGCCGAGGTAGCATCCCGGAGGCGCCGTCTACCTGGCGGAAGGGGAGTTGAAGAGCTCCCTGGCAGAGATAGTGTCCCGGAGGAGTCGCCTATCCCCGCGGATGATGTACACTCCGGAGAGTGGGTTGAAGCATGTTCCATGACCAAGGCAAGGTGCACATGGTGTGATGAATGAGTGTGGTGCCCGGGGGCATGATGACATGATTGTGGCGCATGGGCGCGATGAAGTGAGTAAGGTGCCGGGAGCACGTCTATGTTAATGGTGCGGTGCATGGGCGCGACGGAGTGCGTAAGCTGCCGGGGGCATGTTTGTGTCAATGGTGGCGCATGGGCGCGAGAGAGTGCGTAAGGTGCCGGGGGCACGTTGGTGTCAATGGTGGCGCATGGGCGCGCCATAGTGCGTGTAGTGCCGTGGGCACGGTAGTGTGACAGAGAGCCTGGGGGCACGGCTGTATCAGCAGCGCGGCGCACGGGCGCGGCGAAGTGTTGGAGTGTGACGCCCGAACGTCGGTGACGGGGGTCACGGAGACGACGTCCGGGCGACGGACGATGAGCGTCGCGGAGTTGTGTCCGGGCGACGGGGTCGCGGAGATGACGTCCGGGCGACGGGCGACGGGTGTCGCAGAGATGACGCCCGGACGACGGGCGACGGGGGTCGCGGAGTTGAAGTCTGGACGACGGGCGACGGGGGTCGCGGAGTTGACGTCCGGATGACGGGCGAAGTGCGACGGTCGAAGTGTCATGAGGCTTGGTCACGTTACTTGAGCGTGCATGCTTTGACCGGTTGTGAGCGTTGAAAATGTATGTTGCTTGTGCGGACGTGTCATGCAAAATGGGGCCGATGTGGGCCTTTTGGGTGCGACCAGAATAGGTTGGGAACAAGAGTTATTTATCTTTGGAATCATAAATGTCATAGTTCATTCATATCTTCTTAATGAATTATTGTTTCAAGAGTCACCAACTTATTAAGATACAAACATGATATTCAGTATAATATCTTTTCGTCTCGTACAAATTTTAAATTGCAGTATTGATTAAATGGTCATGTAATTGTTGCATAACATTTGCATAGGTATATATGTTCACTTTACTTCCTCTAAACTATAAATTTAAAGAACAATGAGTAGATTGTATTATAGTACTGTCGCTAGATTTTTACGTTCTTTAAGCTTTTCTTTTATATCGTCAAGTGATACTATAACACAATTTATTCATTATTCTTTCAACTTACACTTCAAAGGAACTAAAGCAAACATACATGCGTATACAAATAATACTCAAGAATTGCATGATAATATAATCAAGGTTTTAATAGTCAAAATCAAAGCCTAGTACGTAAATATATGTTTGTTGCATAGAGGTTAACTGTTGTACAATTGATATTCTAGATTTATAAGGTTTTACAAATATCGCGACAATTATACCACGAATTCTTTAATAGTAAATTGTAGTAAAGAGTTTGAGTTGTTTTCTAAATCATTATACATGGAATATAACCAATTTGGTGGTCCTGAAGTCTTATTTAAAAACGTTGACTTATAATTCGTTTATTAAATTTATATATATCGCATTATTCATTTTTAACAATGACTATTTTATATATATTACATAAATTTCAATATATATGAATATTGATAATACATTTAACTCATTTAGAACGCTATTTTTTGCCTTCTAAATATAATATGTTATTCTTGATTTCTCGATATATGAATTTTTTTATTCACATTAAAGAGTGATTATAAGAATACAATAGTAAAAATTAAGTCATGATAATCAAGTGTATTGATTATGTTGAGTTCTAAAATGTTTATAATTAATTTTTAAATTATACAACCCTCATTATTCTAGCAAAATTAATCGAATTTAAAAATAAGGTACCTAACAAAATTGAAAAATCAATTGTTACATTATTGTTTTTCTAAGTCTCGTAAGTTATTTAATCTTAATTGTAACATCAATTTTATGCTGAATCAAAAGTACTATATATATATATATATATATATATATATATATATATATATATATTCCAACCTCCTCTCTTTGTAGAGGTTGGTAATCATGACACTTTTTTTTTGTTTTGCACCACCCAACCACTACACTTAGTAGAGGTTGGAATCCGTCAAACAATTTTCATTAAAAAAATTCTAAGTGGCCCTACTTTTTCATTAAAAAGAAATGTTTCATTAAAAAAACCCTAAGTGGCTCCACTTTTTCATTAAAAAAAGGGTTAATAGCGAAAATATACCCTCACATATGGCACGTTTGTAAATTATATCTCAGACCTTTCAAAATAGCTTTTTTATCCACCAAACTATGGCACAATTCTGGTGCCCACACCCTGTTAGTTTTTCCGTTAACTGCGAGGGTATTTTGGTCAGGTCACTTTTTGCCGGGGTATAAAAATGCAACCTTAAACAATGTTAAGGTATAATTTTGCAAAAAACACTGTTAACCTGAATAAAGGGCAAAATGACTTCTTTTTCCCCCAAATTCAAAACGCACACACACACACACACTCTCACGCAACATAGACACTCACGCACACACACTCACTCATGGCTGAAAATATCAACAATACTTCTAGATCTAGAAAATCAAACCACTCCACAAATTCATCCATGCCCACCACCTGCTATTGTGGACAAACGGCCCCATTGACCATGTCGTGGACCAAGAACAATCCGGGTAGAAGATTTTTGGGATGTGCTTACTACAAGGTAACTACCTACACTCCTAATTTGATAATCATATGAAATTTTGATCTTAACTAATGTAGGGTTTTTTTTTATATGTATGTAGGATGAACAAAAATGTAAGTTCTTTAAATGGTTTGATCCGAATGTATGCGATTATGGAATGGTGTTTGGGAGGTTGGCATTAAAGAAATTAGAAGAGGGGCATGTACAGAATGATGAAATGCACAAGAGGACTATACAGTTGCAGTTGAGGAACCAACAATTGGAGATAAAGAAGTCTGAGTTGGAGAGGAGGAACATGGAGCTGCTCGTCAAGAATTCAAGCTTGAAGAAATGGACTGTGATCTTGTGTGCAGTTGTAGTTCTATTGGTAGGGTTTAGGTTTGGGGAAAAAAATTGTGTAAACAACACTGACAAAATATTGTATTTGCCCTAATTGTTATAAGTGTACCAGCTTTTTGTTGATGTAAATAACTAAGTCCTGATAACTTTACGGTCATTAATTTAATCAAATGTAACAACACATTAATTAAATGTACTAAGCATCCAACACATGACAAAATAGTCATTAATATTAAAACTTAATCATCCATCTTGGTGCAAAAGTATCCAAGTTACATCAATTGTGAACAAGAGCACATCCCAAAAGTATCCAAGTTACATTAGTTTGTATACAAACAAAAAGTTGCCCATCTATTTATCTGCTCATATGTTCCTCATATACCTCAATATCTGCACAAAATTTGGCCCTTTTAAAGCTGGCCAAATGATCACCATGTACTCAAAGTACGTTCACCATACTCTAAAAAGGCCCCAGCATATAACATTCACCATACTCTATTTGCACCAAAAAATGGCCCTATGCAATTCCCTATTTTCTTCACAAAAAATGGCCATATAACCCAAACTCCATAGTCAAAGGCCAACCTACAAATACTTATATATGTAAATTACCTAACTACTAACTTCCATGCCAACCTACTTCACTTCCATGCCTTTCTCCCATTCCATTTACCTTTGTCTCCTACCACTGCTTTCTTTCCACTAGTAGTGTCTACCCCTTCCCCCTTGATTTTAGAAGAACTCCTAGTGTGAATTGTTGTAGCCTGCAAGGATGAAGTGCCCCTGGCTGATGAACTTCTGGTCTGAACTGCAACAGTTTGCAAGGATGAGGTGGTTGTGCATGCTTCTCCCTTCCAAGTATATTGAGCAACCTTCACTGATGTTGACCCTATTTTCTTCATCATTGGTGGAGGTGCTTGCTTAAAAACTGGGTGTCCTTGCATCTTGATTGGTGGTGGTTTAACCTGCATGAACTCCAAAGTGTAAGAATATAAACATTTTGTGCTCTGTTTTTGTACTTTAGTGGCAACATTTTCTTACCACTTCTGATGTTTGAGAAGCATTTGGTGTAGCCATATGTTGTTGGTTCAGGTTTTCTTGTGACAGATCAACATGTGGGCCAGTTGGCTTCCAGACAGGTCTGGCCTTTTTCCTTTATAACAGAAAATTAAACAACTATCACCAAAACCATCCCAAATAATATTTGAAAATTACATTGCATATGCACAAAGTCTTACCAGTCCCAATGTCCTTTTTGAGCCCTTTTTTGTTCTGTCAGAAACAACTGCAGGGCTAGAAACTGTACCCCCTTGTTCACTTTCCCTAGTAACTCTCTCCAGGGAAGAGTCCAATGACTTGCCAATCACTTGAAACAGCTCAGTGTCTTTATATTCGTGTTGTAGTTGAGCATTGATTGCTTGAAATTCCCTTATTGCTTGAGCCACTGCTGCATTGTATGCCTCATTCTTGTTGCCACTGCTTGGCAGGGGTTGAAGTTGTTGCTCCTAAGAAAAACCAAAAACAATAAGTTAGTTAATCCAAATACATGGTAACATAAAATAACAAAATGCTTGTCACCTGCTCAGCCCTTTCCCATGGCAAGTCCAAATCCAAAGACACATTCTGTGATAGGTCCATTTCAGTTCAGATATACTGAATAAAAAAAGTCAAAAAACAAGTTAGTTAATCCAAATACAAGGTAACATAAAATAAAAAAATACAAAATGAAAGTGTTTTGCCTGACCTGGCCATGTTCCTCTTGAGTACCACCCCCCTGAGTACCACCATGGCCATCTTCCTCTTGAGTACCACCCCCCTGAGTTCTACCCTGGCCATCTTCCTCTTGAGTACCACCCCTTTGAGTACCACCCTGGCCACATACCATCATTAGGGTCTATCCCAACTGCAGCTAATAGAATCCCTTTGTAAGGGCCTTTTAAATGGCATCCATCCATCATGAGTACAGGCCTCAAGCACTGCACAAGTCCTTTCTTGCAACCCCCAAAAGATACATACAGTCTTTTAAACCTACCACCCTGAACCTCCAAATCAAAAGTGGTATTAGGGTTACTCCTCAAAACCTCTGCCCTATAGCTCCATAGCTTCTCATATTGTTCCTTGCAATTGCCCTCAATTTCCTCCATAGAAAGTTTTTTAGCCCTATATATTTGCCATTTAGAGGCCTCAATGTTGTAGGATTCATGAAGTGTATCAGCTATAGCTTGAACTGGCCATTTAGGATTAGATCTCAGGGAAGACTTTATCCTTCTTGCAATCCACCTATAGTTCACCATGTCAACCTCATATGTCCTTGAGCAAGTGTGTTCAGGCTTTAGGGTTTTCACTTGTAAAGTGGTGGTCCTGTACATGTAAGAAGCATATAAAACCCAAGGACAGTCACCCTCACAACACACAGCTCTAACCCTTCTATTTTCCATCTTTGTAAAGCTAATGGATTTTCCATTCTTACATGCATAATTCCTAATAGCTTCCCTCAATTGTAGGTGTGAGGCAAAGCACTGACCTAACTCAAATGAGGGATCTTCAGACATTGATTCATTGAACTGGGGATAACTAATCTTTTTCCATGGTTTCTTTTTCATTTTAGGAGCACCTTCTTCATCAGACGAACTATCCACTTCCACCTCATTTGGTGTATAGTCATAGTCATGCCCTGCATCAATAACCTTTGTTAAGTCCCCTACTTCAATTGTCCTCAGTTTCACAACTTCATCATCACTAACAGGGTAATCACTGTCCACTATCTTACCATCTTCTTCCCTAACCTCTATAGAGTCCTTTGAGGTTACAGAGCCATCACTGTCTTTATCCATGGTGTTCTCTGACTCTAAAATTCTACCAGAAGATTGCACATTTTTAGGCAGAACAGTAGATGTAGAAGTGACTTGACTATCCATGGGTTCACTGTGCTTCACATAAACTTCTATTACCGTATTGTCTTTTACATTTTTTGTTAAGCTTAGGGCAATCTGATCTGTCCCTAATAACAGAAGTCCTGTACTTAAGGTGCAACCATGCATCTTAGAATAAAATTTTGGCCAGTTCTCTTGTTTCACCATATCTATTTCATACCCTAATTTCTCACAACAATCAACCAACTCAAGCAAAGACATCTTATCTAGATCGCAGTAGTCAAAATAAACAACTTTACCACCTACATAAACTGTTACATAAACTGTAACAGGGCAGTTTCTAAATTCACCTCTATGGTGCAACTCAATAGTAAAGAATTCAGAGTCATAGTCTGCATTAAATCAAATAAAAATTGCAAGTTAAAATATGTTGAAAATGAATTACATAAAAAGCCTATTTTTTCCAATTCCATCTCAACTGCTACAGCATAAACCCTAATTACAAGATATAGTGTAACATAAACCATAATTGCATTCATTCGAATATCTGCACAAATTAAAATATGTTGCAATTCCATAAAAGGAAAAGCCATGTTTCTCAGTTTCACTACAACAGCCACAACATAAACCCTAATTGCAAGAAATGCTCTAACATGAAAATATGAACACTAGAAAACCCTAATCGCGACTAATTTTCAATCGTTGAAAAGGTAATCATTGATAATATAATTGAATCTAATGAAAATAGATAAATGAATGAATGACTTACCGTATTCTGGAAGCCCGTAGTTGCAATGGCGCAGAACCCCCACCATTGTCGCGATTATAGAGGGAAAGAAGCCGTAGTCGCGATGATTTTGGCAAAATCCTCCCACGATCGTCTCTAGTGCCACGATTGAAATGATCTTCTCTGTTTTGGAAATGACCCAAAAACAGAGGGTCTGGACTCCCTTATGTTACAGACCCCGCAATCTTTCCCTCCAAAACATGCCCATGCGATTTTACCAATATGCCCTCAATATGTTGCGGGATAATTTTGCAAACCCTTGATTTTTCGAAAAAAATGGACAGAATGTAAACGTTTGCATCGTTAGCCATAGTTTGGTGGATAAAAAAGCTATTTTGAAAGGTCTGAGATATAATTTGCAAACGTGCCATATGTGAGGGTATATTTTCGCTATTAACCCTTAAAAATCCTTAAAAAGTACAGTGCAACCGCTACAAAGTGTAGCGGTTGGATGTCCTCCCAATTGCTACACTTTGTAGCGGTTGGGTGGAAATTTGTGGGCCCCCAACCGCTACTCTTTCTTCCGGTTGGAGTTTTTTCAGTTTTACGGGGCATTTTTGTCAATTTTTGCAACCGCTTGAAAGAGTGGCGGTTGCAACTTTAAAAAAAAACAGATCTAGGCCATCCACGAGTACACGTGGACGACTAGATTTATGGTGGAGAAATTGTTATTTCTCCACCGGTGGGTGTGGATCGGCTCCCTATATATATATATATATATATATATATATATATATATGAGTTTTAATATTCATATTATAGAGTAGTTGTGGGGGTATAATAGTCAATATTAACTCCTAATTAAGTTAGTATAATGATTATGTTGAGTTTTAGAATCAGTTTTTAAATTACATTGGGTTTTCTCCTGCAAAATTAATTAGATATCAAAATAAGGATCCTGTAAAATTTAAAATTAATTATTAGATCACATTTTTTATTCTAAATCTCATAAATTATTTTTTAGGTCTATGGATTTCAATTTTCATATTAGAAAATACTTTTAAGGGCATAATTGTCAAAATAAAGTCTTGATAGATTAATATATCGATTAAGTAGAGTTTTAGAATGATTAGGATTTAAATCAATTTTTCTTCTAAATCGTAAGCATTATTTTCGTTTATATATATATATATATATATATATATATATATATATATATATATATATATATATATTAGTTTTTATATTCATATTAGAGAGTAGTTTTGAAGATATAATAGTCACCATTAAGTCCTAATAAGTTATTATAATGATAAGGTAAAATTTTAAGACGATTAGAATTAGTTTTTAGATTTTAAGGACATAATCATAAAAAAGAAGTCTTAATAGAATAGTATATTGATTAGATAAAATTTTATAATGATTAGAATTAGTTTTTAAATCAAATAAGATTTACTAATACAGAAGTTAATTAATCTTAGGATAAGAATCTGATGACGTGTCATAAAAAAAAGTGATGATGTGTCGCGTAAAGAAGCTATCAAATGTATTTCTCGCTTCGCTTATTATATATTATATAGATATATAGATAAGTTAAATAAAGATGCCAACATCTCTAACCTATGGGATTACAAAGCAAAACAAGTCCAATAACCTATACAAACACGAATGACAACACAATCCGATAAGTACAACCAAATAAAAAATAAAAAGATAACAGGATTAAAAATAGACAAAAAATATAGAACCAAAAACAAAGTCCTAAACAAACTAACCTTTTTTTCCGGTAAAGAAACCACACTAACTAGATAAACCTATCAACTAGATAAACACTAAAAAAAACAAGATAGAGCCACAAACAACAACCAACAACCAATCCAAAATTAACAACAGTCTACCGGCCGCAAGCTCAGAGCCAGACACCTGTCACCGCCGCTGTTGGAATAAAATATGGTCTTAAGAAGTAGAGAGGATTGTACAACCCTTTGGTGTATCCAGATTCATTGAAATCGCCTCGTTATCCATCAAACAGAGTTCAAAACCTGACAAACTATCCAACAAATTTAGAAACCTAACCATTAAGGTAACTTCCTATTATTATTACAAGTTGTCAGGTACACGCAATGCGAGTGCAACTAAAAAATCTATCAAATATATAAGTAATCAAAAATAAATTAATTTTGATTCAAAATCAAATTTGTAAGAGGGCTTCTTACACATATAATCCAACTTTATTTACTAACTTTACTACCTATCAAAGAAAACTTATTTATCTTATGATTGTTCTTGTTAATTAAGCTAGTTAATAAAATGCATGTGAAGTTTTAAAGACGCGGGAAAGATGGATGACGTGTGGAGTTATAGAAACTCGATTAGTAACACATGGCATTAAGTCCAAGGCTATCCCACTTGAGTATTGTCGTGGACCAGGTTACCATAAACACACTTCCACCGGATTAGGTTCCGGTCACCTTCTCGGCTACAATATGTATGATGCCAAGGAAAGTGGGTTTGTACCTATGTGGAGGTGCCACAAAGGCTGCAGTCCGAGTCAGCTTCCAAGTATGCAAAGTGAGAGACAGTGAGGGTGGAGTAAGGCTTCCCAGACAAGTCGTGAGGGGTGTGGAGACAAGGCGGAAACGAACAAGGCCGGCAGTGAACAATCCGAGCTAAGGTCCAAGTCGGGGGTCCAAGTCGAGGTTCGATGTCGCGGTCGATGTTATGTCCAAAGTCACGAGCAAAATGTGTTTCTCTCTCTAAAATCCAAGAGCTCTCAAGTTCTAGAGTGAGAAAGTGATTTTGTCAAATGAGAGAATCCTTCTCCGAATGAGTCCAAAAGTTCACTATTTATAGTAAATAGTATGCTTATGTCATAAGATGCCACATGCCATCCCCTGGGAGTGACACGTCACCAGGGGGCCAAAAAATGCCGGTTCTCCGTCGGACTGTCGGTTCCCAAGTTCGCGCTACCTGCCCCACACAGCGTCACTCTACATGTCTGAGAAGACTAACCACACCGCGGTAGCATGATCAGAGTAAGCCCGTTGCCCCAGCCACCGATCCAAGCCCTTACTGAATACCACAAGATGCGTCAAGAGACGCGTAGAGAACCTGACAGCGGTAAGGGTTGCCCCTGTGACCAACTGTCAGGCGGACTAGGCACGATGCCCTCCAAAGACTTGCTCCTGTCTCGGAGTGACCCGGGGTCATCGTTCTGGGGGCGCCGATGATCACCGGTAACGTGAGTGGACATGGTAGCAGCTCAGTGCCTAGTGTCATGCAAGTCACCCCAGACGGCAATAGCTTTATGGTCACAAGCCTATCCTGTGGCGGTGATGGCTTTGTGGTAACGACTAATGAGCCAATCCCGTTGCGGAGGGTCCTCGTGCCGGAGCACTACGAGCAGAGCCCCCCGTAATGAAGACGGTGATAGCTTTATGGTAACAAGCCTATCCCGTGGTGGTGATGGCTTTATGGTAACGAGCCTATCCCGCTACGAAGGGTCCTCGTGCCGGAGCACTACGAGCGGAGCCACCCAGAAGCATGTAATATGATTGTGGCGCATGGGCGCGGTACATACATCATGAGACATTGACTGTGGCGCATGGATGTAGCGACTACCATCGCGAGACAATACTTGGTGCCTAGGGCACATGTCATGGAAATGGCGCACATGGCACATGTTATGAAAGTGGCGCACGGGCGCGGCGACGAAGGTTGCGAGACAATATTTGGTGCTGGGGGCACATGTTATGAAAGTGGCAGAAGGGCGTGGCCAAGAACGTCACGAGACAATACCTGGTACCGGGGGCACATATCATGGAAGTGGCGCACGGGCGCGGCAATGAATGTCGTGAGACAATACTTGCGCCCGGAGCACATGTTATAAAAGTGGCACACGGGCGTGGCGACGAACGTCGCAAGACAATACTTGGTGCCGGGGGCACGTATGATGGAAGTGGCGCACGGGCCTGGCGACGACCGTCGCGGAGACAATAGCTGGTGCCCAGAGCACATGTTATAAAAGTGGCGCACGGGCGCGGCGACGAATGTCGCAAGACAATACTTTGTCCCGGGGGCACGTATGATGGAAGTGGCGCACGGGCACGGCAACGACCATCACGGAGACAATACTTGGTGCCGATGGCACATGTTATGAAAGTGGCGCAAGGGCGCGGCGACGAACGTCGTGAGACAATACCTGGTGCCCGGGGCACATATCATGGAAGTGGCACACGGGCGCGGCGACGAATGTCGTGAGACAATATTTGGTGCCCAAAGCACATGTTGTGAAAATGGCGCACGGGCGCGGTGACAAATGTTGCAAGACAATACTTGGTGCCGGGGGCATGTATGATGGAAGTGACGCACGGGCTTGGCGATGACCGTCGCGGAGACAATACCTGGTGCTCGGAGCACATGTTATGAAAGTGGCGCACGGGCGCGGGGATGAATGTCGTAAGACAATACTTGGTGCCGGGGGCACGTATGATGGAAGTGGCGCACAGGCCCGGCGACGACCATCGTGGAGACAATACCTGGTGCCTGGAGCACATGTTATGAAAGTGGCGCACGGGCGCGGCGACGAACGTCACAAGATAATACTTGGTGTCGGGGGCACGTATGGTGGAAGTGGCGCACGGGCACGGTGACAAACGTTGCGGAGACAATACTTGGTGCCGGAGGCACGTATGATGGAAGTGGCGCACAGTCCCGGCGACGACCATAACGGAGACAATACCTGGTGCCGAGAGCACATGTTATGAAAGCGGCGCACAGGCGCGGCGACGAACGTTGTAAGACAATACTTGGTGCCGGGGGCACGTATGATGGAAGTGGCGCACGGGCGCGGCGACGAACGTTGCGGAGACAATACCTGGTGCCGGGGCACGTATCATGAAAGTGGCGCACGGGCGTGGCGACGAACGTTGCGGAGACAATACCTGGTGCCGGGGCACCTATCATGAAAGTGGCGTACGGGCGCGGTGACAACCGTCGCGGAGACAATACTTGGTGCCGGGGCACGTGTCGGGTTTCCCGGAGACGGGACATGAGCCAAGTGTGCATGTTATACCAAAATAATAAGTGTGATGTGTAGGAATGACAAAGTTGGGAGTCATGGTACGCGGTCGTCGGCGAGGGGTCAGTTGGTGGTAGCGCGCGACTTTGGACGACAGGCATCGCGAGAGCGGTGCGCGGTCACAGGTGATGGACGATGGACATCGCCAGGTTGATGTAAGAACATCCGTAAACATCATGGAGGTGCAAAGACTCGAGAAAACAAGTGCGCGCGGGAGGTGAGGCCATATGCCAAAAATTGGTGGAAGGCCCAGGCCATCACCTCTGGGGAGGCCGAGGCCGACCCTAGGGGGTGGCCAAGGCCAATGGCCAACTCCCATGAAGGGAGGCCAAGGCCACTCCCCCTTTCGGTGAACTTTGGGTGCACCGACGGTAGGTGTTTTGTTGGGCAATGACGAATCCAAATGTTGGGTTACGACGAGCGTGTTGCCGTGAGTCGTACCCACATGACAAACAAGGTGCCAAAGTCACATGCAAAGCGTACGAAGTGAACAAAGCACAAAAAGGACTTTGGGCGAAAAGTGAACAACCGGGGGGGAAGGCCTTGGCCAACCCCCCATGGAAGCCGAGGCCGACCCCATGGGGTTGGCCAAGGCTTTGCCCCTTGACCCCATCGCTCCGGATGCGCCGTCAGCCGATGTTTTTTATGAAAAGGTGTTCGGGTGGTTGCGGTGTGACGAACGTGCTACCGTGAGTCACGTTAATGTGAAATAATTGGCACCTAAATCGTGCACAAAGCGTGCGAAGCGAAAAATGCACGTGACTTGGGCGCTCGCATTTTGACCAGTTTGATGCGTTGGAAAATTGACCGTTGAATCTGTTGACGTGTTCACGCGAAGCGGGACCCCTAGTGGGCCCTTGGGTCCGACCAAGATAGGTTGGGAACAATGTATGGGCTAAATCATTACCATGTGAAAAGAAAAATATTTTACTTTACCAACTTCACTGATATATATTGATATCTAGAGAAAATATTACATGTAGAGCACATCAGTGTTTTGTCACCAAACAATAGCCAGAAACCCGTAAATGGTTTCAAAGTGTCGTTACCATGCCGCCGCCGCGATTCACCGACCGCACAACCACCACTGTCGGTCGCACGTCGAGGGCCACCAATCGACCACCTATCTCTTATCTCTGGAGCCACCACTTTCCCCATCACCACGACCCAATACCGCGGGCCATAAAGACAACCGATCAGACCACCATGACCCACCGCGAACTAATGGACACCGACCACCCAGCCCAAAAACTTCGGATACTCGCTACCGGTGCCGGCCATTTATCATCATCCATAGTCATACTCTTAGGCTCTTCTTGTGGCATACCTTCTAATAAAGACTTCCAACAGCCATCAACTGCCCGTCACCGCAACTCACCATACTCGGTCACCAATCCCACACCACCAACGTCGACTGATCTTGAAAGATGACACAGATAGTTCCTTCGATTGGTTGGTCAACACCATCGGCGATCGATCTTCAACCCACTGCCGGCCACCAATGCCAACCGATCTGCAAGCCAATAACCACCCACCGCCCACCATACCCGGCCACCAATCTCACACCACCAATGCCGCCCGATGTTGAAAATTGCAAGTTGCTTGGATAATGCAAACCAGACCTATAAATTCTGCTCGAGAACAATACCTAGTATTGGAAGCTTGAGGCTTACATAGATTGAAAGAGAAAGATACTTGCAATTCTGCTTGAGAACTTGGAGGGGATGGAAGCTGGCAGTTTGGAGATGGGATTTACAGATTGGATTTTCTTCAAAGGAAATGCAGAGAAGGGAAAATACAGACCGGAAAATTAAGAGATGCATGAAACGAAAAACAAAATGCACATTTCATTGGAACACTATCGCATAGCCAGATAGAGCATTAATACCGGAGTCTTGAAAAACAAATTGGAGCTCATCAGTTGCCAATTTTCAATCTGTAATGGAGATGGAGGAAGGGAGGAAAATAGTTTGATAAGTTACTAAATGCAGGTAGTGGGAATGAGATATTTTTACTTTTGTTGTCCTCAATATGAAAACTTATTGACACTGGAGTGAGTTTCAGTATTATACCAAAAATATTGTTCTCACTATAAATAGAATAGATAAAACAAAATACATCTACTTAATGTTCAAGGTAATACCGAAGCTCTTAAATTTACCCTGCCAATTACAATCCGTCCAAATCCCCAAAACTATAACTGCCATGCACCAACCACGTAACAAGCCAAGTGACTATGAAGGTCTTCAATTTGCAACTATGTCATCATTCTATTTTCCAATAAAAAAAATTAGACCCATCAACAGAGGTCTAAACGCGGATCAGTCTATGATGCCAAAGAAAGTGGGTTCGTAGTAAATGTGAAGGTGCCACAAGGAATGCAGTCCGAGTCAGATGCCAAGTGCACTAATGTGGGACACAGCAAGGGTGGAACAAGGGCAGAGACCAACGGCTTTCCAGACAGAGCTTGAGGGTGGTAGTGCTGCGAGAGCAATGGCGCAGGATGAATACCCGACGACAGTCACAGTCTGATGCTTCTCTCTCTAGGATTCTAGAGTGAGAAAGTGAAAAGTCTGAAAATGTTCTAACCGTCAGAAATTGTCCAAAAAAATCCCAAATGAATTCTCAAGACCTCTATTTATAGAGGTTGAGATGATGATGTCACAACCGACACATGACGCTCCCTGGGAGTGACGCGTCACCGGGTGTCCACGGGTGTCGGTGCTCCACGGACTGTCGGATTGCATATTCACCCGGCCTGCTCCTCACAGCGTCGCTCTGTCTGTCTGGAACGACTGGCTCCCACAGCGTCGGTGTGGCCAGAGAACCCCCTTGATCTAGCTACCAATCCAAGCCCTTGTAGAGTCCCACAGGCCTGGCAGTGGTGGGGAAGACCCGACGCCCAACTGCCAGGCGGACTAGGTGCGATGCCCTCCGATAGGGATGGCAACTTAAATCCAATCCGGCGGATATCCGCCCCGTTAGGAACGGTTTTTTTTTACTTTGACCGGACTATGGGGCGGGTATGGTATTTAAAATTTTAACCCGCAGTGGGTACGGGTCGGATATGGTATTTAGTGTAGCCCGCCCCGCCCATAAGTATATATATAACCCTAATTCTCTAGTTCAATCACAGCCGTCCATCTTAGGTATAAGATGTCTTAAAAAACCCTACACATTCATCCTTTTCATGTGCCTCACAGCCGTCCTTCTTTCTCTTCTTCTTTCAGATTCTCTCTTTTCCAAAAAACAGTCGCTGAACCTTTTCCTTTTCGGCTTTTCTACCCCACACCTTCATCCCCTTCATGCATGGCCTCACCACCGTCCACCATTCTTTGCGCTGCCCACCATCCAACGCCTACCATCAAATCCCACGATCCACCGGCTACCATCAAATAACGACTCAGCGAGCGCCATTAGAGCAAGCGCTATGAAGCACTTGCTCATACCAGTATTTGGCAAGCACGGTTTGAACAAGGAGTCCGTGCTTTTGCTCCCGCCCTTCACGGTAGCGCAAAATTAGCTAAATTCATCTTATCACTTGCTTAATTTCTGGGTTAATTTGTTTTCCTCTTTGTCAAGTTTCTGTCATTGAAATTGTCTAAAATATTTTACATGTAATTTTTGGAGTTTGGTCTGAACTAGTCTTGCTAATGTGTCATGTATCAAGCCTTTGTTGTTGATGGTTGATTGCTGATTATGTTTTCCAACAGAAGCATCCCAGCAAGAAAAGAGGGCAGAACCTGGATGATGCCAGCAAAAAGAATGGGCGGTTGACTTTGATCTAGTTTATGCCTAGCTGCGAGATTTTCTTGAGCAGCATAAAGCTTATTTTAAAGAGGTTGACGAGAGTTTGCGGGCAAAATTCGTTTGAACGTTAATCTGAACTGTGGTGTAATTTATTTTAAATGCAACGTAATTTGTTAATCTCTCCTTTAGGATTTTGAATGTTAATTTGATATTAGTCTATTTTAATTTTTGTGATATAGTTTTGTGCAACATTTGTAGTGCACAGTTTTTGTAATACATGTTCAAAGTGAGAAACAGTATTGCCAAAGCAAACAAAACGGGGCGGGGCGGGGGCTGGTCCTCTAAATGTGCTTAGGGTCGGTTATGGTATTGAAATAACATAACCCGGTGGCAGGGCGGGGCATGGTTTTAGGAACACCGGGGCGGGTGCGGATTTTGTGAGATCCGCATCCGACCCGCCCCATTGCGATCCCTACCCTCCGAAGACCTGCTCCCGTCGCGGAGTGACCCGGGGGTCATAGTCCATAGGGGTACCGACGCGAGCCCCTAGTGCCGGAGCACGTAGGCCAGTCACGGAGACACTCCGGCAGAGATAGTGTCCTGGAGGAGTCGCCTATCCCGCAGGTGAGTCCTTGTGCCAGAGCACTCGGAGCGCGTTAAGGTAGCATTCCGGAGGAGCCGTCTACCTGGCGAAAGAGGATTTGAAAAGCTCCCTGGCGGAGGTAGCATTCCGGAGGAGCCGTCTACCTGGCGGAAGGGGAGTTGAAAAGCACCCTGGCGGAGATAGT
This sequence comes from Escallonia rubra, assembly GCA_033065855.1. Taxonomy (NCBI): domain Eukaryota; kingdom Viridiplantae; phylum Streptophyta; class Magnoliopsida; order Escalloniales; family Escalloniaceae; genus Escallonia; species Escallonia rubra. Next base: position 108,637 of record JAVXUO010000345.1, on the reverse strand, counting down.
GTCCCGGAGGAGTTGCCTATCCCCGCGGGTGAGTCCTTGTGCCAGAGCACTCGGAGCGCGTCAAGGTAGCATCCCGGAGGATCCGTCTACCCGACTGGCCGAGGTAGCATCCTGGAGGAGCCGTCTACCTAGCGGAAGGGGAGTTGAAGAGCTCTCTGGAGAAGATAGTGTCCCGGAGGAGTCACATATCCCCGCGGGTGAGTCCTTGTGCCGGAGCACTCGGAGCGCGTTAAGGTAGCATCCCGGAGGAACCGTCAACCTGACTGGCTGAGGTAGCATCCCGGAGGAGTCGTCTACCTGACGGAAGGGGAGTTGAAGAGCTCCCTGGCAGAGATAACGTCCCGGATGAGTCGTCTATCCCCGCGGAATGCTGCACACTCTGGAGAGTGGGTCGAAGCATGTTCCACGTCCATGGCGGGGGCGCATGGTGTGGTGAATTAGTGTGACGCCCGGGGGGGATGTAACATGATTATGGCGCATGGGCGCGATGAAGTGCGTATGGTGCCGAGGGCACGACTTTGTGACAGAGAGCCTGGGGGCACGACTGTATCAGTAACGCGGCGCATGGGCGAGATGGAATGAGTGAGGTACCGGGGGCACGGTAATGTGACAGAGAGCCTGGGGGCATGGCTGTATCAGTAGCGTGGCATTTGGGCGCGACAGAGTATGTGAGGTGCCAGGGGCATTGTAATGTGACGAGGAGCCAGGGGGCGCGACTGTATCAATGGCGCGGCGGAGTGTGTATGGTGATAGTGCGTGGGCATAGGCGACGGGGGTCGCAGAGACAGCGTCCGCGCGACGGGCGACGAGTGTCGCGGAGTCGTCGCGAGCGACGGACGTCGTGGAGTCGACAAGGGCGACGGACATCGCGGAGGTTGCAAGGGTGACGGACGTCGCGAAGGTGACAAGGGCGACGGACGTCGCGAAGGTGACAAGGGCGACGGACGTCGCGGAGTCGGCATGGGCAACAGACGTCGCGGAGGTTGCTAGGGCGACGGACGTCGCGGAGGCACACGACCCCTTGAAGATAGATGAAAGTGCTAAAGGGGAAGGCCAAAGGCCAACCCTTGGGGAAGGGCCAAGGCCAACCTTGGGGGAAGGCCGAGGCTAACCCCCAAGGGGAGGCCGAGGCCGTGGCCGACCCCAAGGGGAAGGCCGAGGCCGAGGCTGACCCCGAGGGGAAGGCCAAGGCCCACTTCCTCGGGCAAATGCCAAGGCACACCGACGGGCAACGTACGGCATGCGACCGTCGAGGCGCAATGATGAGTCGCTCGAAAAAATGAATTTCTTCGTGACGAAGTAACGTAACAAAAGTGAGAAGTGCACGTGACTTGAGCGTGCTTGTTTTGACCGGTTGGAAGCGTTGAATATTGAATGTTACTTGTGCGGACTTGTCATGCAAAATAGGGCCTTTACTGGGCCCTTTGGTGCAACCAAGATAGGTTGGGAACAGTCCATAAGTGCAGTGCACGTACGTAAGGAGAAATAGAGGGGGGGGGGGGGGAAATCAGTTTTCTCGCTGTCTGGTCTCTTGCCTACTTTTGTGACTATGCTACTTTACCGCTAGGAGTATTTAGTCCGCCAAGCATAATAAAATTCACTCTTCACGGCTCGGAGGGTGTACAAAGCAACACGCTGAATAAAACTGTAGTGACACAAGCACCACCTAGAACCATGAATTAGTTTTATAAAGGTATTTACAACTGGAGAGCTCTTCTCCTTTCAATGTCACGAGTGTATAATTCTTGAAATGTAGAGCTCAAGAGTATATTACTGAAAGTAGGCTTCATCTTGCTTTATAACTGCTTAATTTAGTGAAGTGTAAGAAAGTCTTATACAATTTTGTAAAATATACCCCTTGGAAACTAGCCATTGTAGATACTTCAAGAAATGTCATATACTAATGCCACTTTAAAGCCTATATTAGAACTAAGTAAAAAAATTATAAACTCTGGTCTTCATAAGCTTCAAATTCTTAGACATAACTTTCGGACAGCCTTAATACTAGACCTTAATTTCCTCTTTGACGTCAAGGTGGAGCAGTCTTCTTCCATGAGTTCCATTTCTGTTCTATTTATGGTGTCCTGGTCTTACTATATATGATGTCCTGTTCTGAGAAGCGCGGATTTAGCAGTGGGTTTATTAGCCCGATGCTATTTTTTACGTAGTTTGGTCAAACCAACTGGCCAGCTTCATATAGTCTTTAAATTAGTTTCTAACGGAGGGTCTGGACAGCAAGTTAAGTGCAAAATATGATTCGCCTCCGGGACTACTTTCTTGGAACTTAATATATTTATTTCTTCTATTAACTGAAAAACAAAACACTTTGAAGAAAGTAAATATATTGGAGGAATCCCTAACTCTTTTTCTAAAATAGTAGATACTTCTATGCTTCGAACCCAAAGAAAACGTGAAATGATTCCGAGGCAAGTACAGCTCCAATGGTACCAACCCCCGCGAGGATGAAGTGGCCAATAAAACTATATATGTGCACGAAGAGGAGGAGTTTTCTGGGGGCTTTGGGAAGCTTGATCATCAGAGGAATAGTCATGCACGTCATACTTCTTCATAAAGTCTTGCATCTTTTTACTTTCACTCACATTTACAATTGTCCTAGAAAACTCAGGGACATAAGGATAGCCAAAAGGGAATGCCTGCAATGTTATGTTGTGTGAATTACAAGAGATTAGAAACGATTTTAAGCACATAAGTAGGAGTACTACATAAAATTTCAAACTGACGAATATGAATTAAACTCGTGGAGTGTTTAAGATGAGGTACTACATTAAAAACAATTTAGATGCCTTTGTAAATCATAACTACACCGTGTACACTTTAAGATACATATACGGAAAATTGCTATTTTCACCCCTTTATATGCTTTTATAATATACTTTTGTCGCTAAAAATGTTCTAGTGACAAGTATTGATGATCTTTTGTGGACAAATAAGGAGGGTGGATTATCATATTAGGGTGCGGAAAGCCTCCCCTTATAAGTAGACGATAAAAAATACCCCAGGGGGCCCCATGGCAACCCCGATATATATATACCCACACACAAATATTTCAAGAGAACGTGTGGCGGTTGGTAAAGAAAAAAAGAAAAGAGAGAGGGGGAGAGAGTGGGGGGGTGGAGGGAAGGGGAGAGAGAGAGAGAGATTGACCACTTGTTTATATATGTCGCTAGGAGGGGAAACAATCTAAACTCTTCTAATCTAAAAACAAAAATATTCGAAAGAAGGATAGAGGATCCTCCCTTAATCTAGATTGCCTAATTGCTTGATCCAATAATTGATTTAACGTCAAAAACCAATAAAGGCAGTCAACCTTATTACAGAACTAATGTTTTGGGCCTGAAGACGACCTTAAATTTATTCGATTTCTTCTGTAAAGTTGCAGATTTCGAAAAGACACATGATTTAAGCTTTTGAATCACCTAAATCAGATACTAGTTGAGCAATCATATAGGAAGTTGGGAATTGAGGGTCAGTGAAAAGTCCAGGAAGAGCCCCCAAAAGACTCAACAGTTCTATAGCAGAAGGGATCAATTTATATAGGTTAAAGTTTGGGATTGTGGCCTCTAGATTAAATCTGATTAACAGATTTAATCCATCTCCAAAAGGATTTAATCCATAATCCTCAAAAGTGAGGATTATGAAATAATCACTTTTTCCATAATCAGGTTTGACCATGTAATTTACCATCCTATCCCTATATTTTTTTACAAAAAGACCTCTCATACCCCTTAATTAATTAGATAATTGCTGGAGTTTATCTCTTCTCTGCTAACATTTTTTTCAATACTAATGTTCGTGATGCTATCTGTGATGCAATTTCTGCTAGATAAATTTTTTTTTTTTTTGCGCAAGATAAACTTTATTTGTAATTTTGGGATGTTATCGTACTATAAGCAATAACGTGAGATTGTTTATGAAAAGTAACAACTTTTGTAGGACATGAAAATAGTTATTTTCATAATTTATTTGGGCATTATAATTATTTACGAATAAAATTTATGTTAACGTTGCATGGATATTATAAAAATTGTTTATTGAATGCCCTCTATGGTCAACTGATTTAAGCTACTTTTGCCAAACAGCAAAGATTCTGATCAGGATTAAGATTTAAGCAGAATCTATTTAATCAATATAAGGGCCGACAAAAGACGGTAAAGTTAACTTTTTCATGTCTAATATCTCTAATAGAATAGAATAATATGATTTAAATCAAAGATCACAAAAAGTCAACTTACAGGCCTGTTCATCCCTCAATAAATAAGATTTTTCTTCAAGTCTTGAGAAATTAATTATCTTTAATTCGGTAAGAATCTCTAAAAAGACATGAGCTTTACCAAATTTCATGAATTATTCCCAAGTCAATCTCTTGATCAAGGATCAAACTCAAATCAGAAATTAATCTCAAATCACACCTGGATCAAGTCAAAACCTCTTTACGTTACTTAACCTACATTAAACATGACTAACTGGATTGGTTTAACCACTGGACAAGATTACTAACTGGGCTGGACTCTAACTGGCTGAACTTAATTAATCAAATTAAGCTTATATTTCTTACTAGGCCTGAACTAATAATAATAAAAGATTTAATTAAAGCTCAGCACAAGGATAAAACAAGATTACAAAAATGGGGTCTATACATGCATGTTTCTAAAGGCTAGGATGGAACACACGTGTTGGCCAGCCCAATTTGAAATATATGATCAGAACTGAATATGTCATTAGTGATGACAAAAGTTGCAACTGATTATGATTATATTTAATGTAAAGGAAACTACATTGATAAATTTCACTAGTAAAGACACCCATTATTTGTTGTGATAAGATAGTTTGTTCGAGAAGCCTACCCTTTTCTGCGACAAATTGGTGCCTCTGGTGGCAAGACCCACCAATGCAGTCTCATGTAAAGACAAGAGAGGAACGTGGTTCCATTTTGAGTCGAGAGGACTGGTGGCAATATTTGAGACAGTTATTTGTTTTTCACTGGCCAAAGCCATTAGGGAAAACCTTCTTGTTGCATCAGAAGGGTAGTTGCTAATATGTACCAAAAAAGGCCTCAACAATGGTACGATATGTGTATGACTTCGTAAGAGAAAATTGAGTTGAGGACTTTCAGCTAACCTGTCGAACTTGTTCAAGGATTTTGTTGTAACTCTGATGAGCTTCACAATTTTGGTCTGCAAAAGTGACAAAAACAGGTTCAGCCTTGTAAGGAGGAAATATTAGTAACGCTGCATAAAACACCTCAATGGAAAAGTCATCGGTCGTTTTACATGTTTTTTTATTGACATGAACAAATTCAGTAAAGCCATCTTTTTTGGGAACATAAACCGTCCAATTCTTGGGAATAACCCAATCGTTAGCCTTTTCCCACTTTATCAAGCTGAAAAGTTTTTCACGTTCTGTCCTCCTGAGCAGCAGTGCAACTTCCGCAGAACCTAGATTATTGCGTTGAACGGACTTGAAAGCATTAGACAAACTATCCATGATTAGCGCCATACGCGCGTCCATTATTCCTGCAGTTTTTGCAAGAAGAAATAGTCAAGTTCGCGACCTTAGCGAAGGAACCATGTACACCAAGAATACTCGAGTTTGCATGGCTTTTAGCTTGTCAAGTTCTTCTGCGATTTCAAGGTCTTTTAGCTTTTAGTGTCTTGGCGGAGAACAACTACTTCATGCCACCCAAATCCTTGGATAATCATGACTTGAACTCGTGAGGAGTCATCAGAAGCCATCTGAATGAAATAAGGGCTTATTGGAAGAGTTGACCCAACACTGTCTTGCGACCCTTTAATGTCAAATCAAATAGAAGAAATCTAAACTAATAAGTTCGAAATGTTATAACATAAAGCAAATACGGATATACCATAACGATGGAACAACTGCGGTGCGTAATTATTAATGGTACAATGACTTTTGCTCGTGATAAAAATCATCAATACATAGACCTAGTGTATGAAATTGTTATAAAAAAAATTTATTCGGACGCACAAACTTGTGTGCACCTCTTACTAAAAACAGTTACGTACCTCCACCGGTGGTAGGGCTCTGCGAGTTTGAATCAACCTTCGAGTTTGATACAGTGGTATAATTCACCTCTTTTTCAGCACTCGTGAAAAACGTAGCCTTGATGTACAGCTGAAAAAGGATGGCAAAAAGAAAGAACATAGAGCAAGTTTTGCCATCCATCTCATTTGCTGCTTCTTGTTGGGAAAAGTTTGGTTGTATCTTATACTAGAACCTCGTGATATAAAGTTCCAGGTAATTTCGTTGATTGAGACAATAAATCAAGTAGAAATCTGGCAAAAATAGATTATTGATAAGGGTAGATAGACCATTTGAAAGTCAAGGTCAAATTTAGAGGAATCTTCCTAGAAGATGGTCATCCATGCAGGCCTTCAGCTTCTTTATATGATTTACTTAGAAGGTAAATACAAGGAAGGGGAAGCTATTTATATACACCCTTGAAAATTTTCCGCTATCCATACATTTTAAAATTGAATATTGATAAGGATTTTTCGTTGTACAATGAATTTATTTATAGTGACAGTCTGCTGTCGCTAAAATGTATTTAATAGCATTTTTCTATTACTTGAAGATCATGGTCGAGTATACATATATTAATTGTATAAAGTGTAACGATCAATTTGGTTATACATCCTTTAAATGAAAAAGTCTCAACGAAAAGAAAAGGTGACGTAGTAAATTAGATTCATGACAAACAAACGAGCTGCTTGCTTTCCTTGTCTGAACCAAAACAAAAGAAAAGACAGAATTGTGATTATCTTCCATTCCATGCACCCGCATCATTGAAATTTGTCAATTTCAAGGAAATGAGAATTGTCAAGAACTTTTGACAATTCTCATTTCCTTGAAATTGACAAATTTGTATGGTTTTCCACTTATGAGAAATTGGAAATAACGAAATTACTAATTAAAGAAGAATTGAAAAACAAGTGTTTGGATACTTCTTTCAACATATTTACAGCGTCAAAATAGTTGATGTGACTCACAAGAAGAGTTGACAGCACATGTATGAAGGATTGCCAATAGCTGTATAATAAATAAATAAAATCGATGATTTGAAGTCGTCTCTAAAATTTTAAAGCACACAAAAAAAAACTTAAAAAAGTGGTTAATTGGGTTAATGCAATTGTATCATTGTGTGAGAAAAATGAAAAAGAAGAAGGGTGGGGGGCCTATTGAAGCTGCGGAGAAGAAGAGTGGCGGGCCTAGAGAAGAAGCGTGGGGGTGATTGAAAAAGGGACCCCCATTATTGAACTAGAAAGGAGGAGACTTTTGTTGTGTGGTGGGGACGTTGGTGTTAGATGAACTGATTAAATTGGATTCCAAGTCTTTGGAAGACAATAATGACATTGGGGTTGTTCAATTGCTGAATCCGTGTGATGTAAATAGCACATTACCTACTCACTTTCCTACTAATAATAATGTTTCAGTGCGTGACTTTTTAAACAAATAGCACATTACCTACTCACTTTCCTACTAATAATAATCCGTGTGACTTTTTTTTTTTTTTTTCTGGGTCATAATGTTTCAGTCCACATATGTGTGTGCACGTCTAAAGGAGTGCAGCAATTAAGTTTACAACAAGTCTGTAAAGGGCAAAGCAATGACAGAAAAAAAAAAAAAACATACATAGAAGAAACCATAAAAACCCCCTAATAGAAAGCCCCCAACAGGACATGGACAAAAACGTACCAACAACGGTGGGAGTGAGTCTAATGTATTCATTATGATAATAATGTAAATATGCTAGCGGTAAATACAAAGAAAGTAATCAATAAAGTTTTTAAACTCTCTTGGTTTTACTAAATGTCTTGATTTAGTCATGTCCTTTATGAGTCTAATGTCTAGGATGTCTCTCAAAAACTTATTATTTTAGACGTCCTCTACAGGTTCCTTTCAAGAACGTGACAACTGGAGCAATAAGACACAAGAAAAGACAGCCACAACTTTTGACCAAATCAGCAAAAGATGAAAGAAAAAGAGAGACAACAAGACAAAACAGCTTTTGACAAATCTGCGAAAGAAAAAAATGGAGGAAAACTACTTTTGACAAAAACTGAAGAAAAAAAGAAGATAAAAAACATCTACTTTTGACAAATTGACAAAAGTAGAAGAAGATAAGAAGACGTGACTTTTTTACGGAGAAAGAAAAACAAGACAAACCAATTGTCTTACTACTTTTGAAGACAAAGTATAAGTCAGGGACTTTTTAGAAAAAAATTTGTCCATTAAAAACCTATTACTATTTGCTTTAGGACTTTTTACAGATGCTCAAACCGCAGAAGTCCCAACAGCCATTGTCTGAGCACAAACCAAGGCAGGGATGGGCTTCAAGGCCTTCCCAAGTCTAGCCCACTTCCGCTCCTCTTCCAGTCAGAAAAACGGACTACTCAAGAGTGATCCTCCATGTTGGAGAGTGAAGTTCTTTGGTCGTTCCCAACCTGCTGCTCCCACTTGGCTTCCTTTATTTGTTTTCCTGCGTAGCCTATCCAGCTTGCAGTTCAAGGACAAATTCTTTTCGTTAGCTTGTTTTCTTAGGACGAGACGGTGGAATCTCATGGGCAGGTGCTGCCAAGTCTGTGTTAAATTGAGCAATCATAGCAGGATTGACACGAGAGATGCTCATATAGCAGAAGTCCCAACAGCCATTGCATCCAACATCTGGTTTATTGAGGGCACACCCTCCAAGTAGAGCGGAGCAGAGCTCTCGAGTATGGTTGCGATTGAATCTGCTTTTAACACTATAATAAATTAAACGGAGATAACGCTGGTACAATTCACAGCAGAGCTCCCTTCCTCTGCACCATAAGTTTTGTGACTCACAATGATGCCCACTCTCCTGCAAATACTCATTAGAAAGGATACTTGCAGACAACAGATTAGCCTAGCAGATTTGCTCCTTAAGCTTGACTCTTTGTCTGCTCGGCCGCCGAGCAGATGAAGTACATGCCTCGAGTTTTTGCCTGTGGCGACGGGTGTTCATGCCTTAATAATATGAGTTGACCTTTTGCTTGCCCGGCCAGACGAAGGCGAACTTCATAAACAATCGTAAAAGGAAAATGTGTGCCTCATTTTTTCTTATCTCAACATAACAACATAACAAATATCTTTTTTAGATTTTATATGTTATTATATTCAGAAATATAAAATTTAACATAAAATCATAAATGGTATATTCCTAATGCAAAATTTAGAATGCTTAATAGTTTAATTACTCACAATAAAAGTACCATAAAAAAATTGGTTCAAGACATTTTCAACATAAAATTAGTTGAATTTAAGAAATGCACACATAATTAAGGTTTTAAAATTGTGCTATTTTTTTTAATGTATCTCATATAGAATCTGCATATTATGATATTTTTACATTTAACCAATGTGACTAAATAGGATACCGCAAAACTTTAGAGTAATGAAATTACTGACCAAAATTTTTAACCAACATATTTATCAAGTTAGATTCATAGTTGTTGAAAAACTTAAATATGAATTTGAAATAGTACCTAATTTTTCTTATTAAATCTCTTAAGCAATTTCTGTTTTACAGGTTAATATTTCATGTTAGAGAGCTTTTTCGATATATGATATTCAAATGAAGTCATATATATGTTACTATATTAGTTCAAAACTTTTGAATATTTTGAATTGATTTTCGAATTGCATAAGGCTTATTAGTTAAATGTCTACTATATTTGCTGATTGAATTAATTGCAAAACTAAGGACCCCGTTCAAAATAATGTTTGGACATCTTTAGAAATATTAATATGATTAACATTAGTTTTTTTTATCTCTTATTATATTAGAAACACAATGCAATGAGGTGTCATAAGTTATCATTGCATTTTTTGCCTCAGTTATTAAATATTATAACTAAGGATTCCGAGTCAAGCTCGAGTAAGTTAATAAAATATTTTTAAAAGCTACAAAACAGTGTATTAATGGATACCACATTTCAAGAAACAAAAGGAGATTAACATCTTATAAAAATAATCTACCTTTTTTAAAACTATAATTGCTTGTAAGAAATTTTTAATGCTTTATTTGTAATAGTTTCAAGTAAATTGTTAAGATTAGATGGCGATATTGTTCGAAACAAGGCTAGACTAGTTGCTCAAGGATACAATCAAGTCGAAGGGGTTGATTTTGATGAAACCTTTGCCCCAGTTGCTCGACTTGAAGCTATTCGGATGCTTTTGGCATTTTCATGTCACATGAATTTCAAACTATTTGAAATGGACGTGAAAAGTAATTTCTTGAATGGGATAATTCAAGAGGAAGTTTTTGTTAAACGACCTCCCGGTTTTGAATACGAAAAATACCATAATCATGTTTTGACTTTGGTATCCACGTAATTCTTCCCTCGATCTAGTAGGTTTCTTTGACTCTGATTATGCCGGATGTCTTGTCGATCGTAAAACTACTAGTGGAACTTGCCAATTTCTTGGTGATTCACTACTGTCTTGGCACAGCAAGAAACAGACATCTGTGGCACTTTCCACAGCAGAGACAGAATATGTTTTGGTTGCAAGTTGTTGTGCTCAAGTTCTTTGTATGCGTCAAACCTTATGAGATTCCGGTGTTTCCTTAGATAATATTTCCATCATGTGTGAAAGTAGTAGTGCTATCGATATTAGTAAAAATAATGTTCAACATTCTCGCACTAAGCACATCGATATTCGTCATCATTTTCTTCGAGACAACGTTTAGAAAGGTATAATCGAACTCAAAAAAGTTGGTTCGGGAGATCAGCTTGCAGACATTTTTACCAAACCTTTAGCTGAATCTAGTTTTTGTTCTCTTCGTCGTCGCTTAGGAATGTGTGATCTTAGCTAACTGCTTGTCTTCTATCTTTTTTGAGCTCTTTTCTGACCTTTTCAGTCGAAGGAAAATAATTTCCTTCGAATGAAAAGCTTTTCATTCGACCGAAAAGTTTTCATTCAACCAAAAACTTTTCCTTCGAATGAAAACTTTTCATTCAAATGAAGAACTTTCGTTCGAATGACAATGTATTCATTCGAATGAAATGTTCTTCTCTAAACCATGATGTTTTGGCCATTGACCATTTCGGTCGAATGAAAATTACTTTTCATTCGACTCAAAAGTCTTTCATTCGAATTGAAACATATTTTCATTCGATTGAAATATTTTTCTCTCTTAAGTGTTTTGCCTCTATTCATTTCAATCGAATGAAAATTGTCTTTCATTCGAATGAAAATGAGTTTTCATTCGAATGAAAACCCTTCATCTATATATACCCCCAGTCATTTTTTTTTAATTTTTCACTGTTTACCTTTTTCACTCTTTACACTTTTACCTTTTTACCTTTCTCCCTTGTTTTCTTCTTTTCGTATAATTTTCTGCTATTGATCCCAACACGAGCCCTCGAAGTCGTAGTCGCCTTGTCTTGCAAGCAACCTCAGACAATGACGAAATTGAAATTCTACCTCCTCCTCCTCCTCTTGCGATTTCTTCTTCGGCTGCGACTTCCACATCTGCTGCGTCGTCCACCTCTTTTCAGCGCACTACTGCCCTGCGCTCTACTGCCTCTCGTCGCAACACCCTGACAACTCTACCTCACCCAGGTATTATTACTGCTCCTCCTCCTCCCTTTTCCTCCTCTGCTCCTCCACCTACCTATCATCCGCCCACATGTCCCTATTCTTCACCTACCGAAATTCTTCATATCTCTCACTTTTTCGAATCTGCCGAGGACCAAATAAACTACTATACGAACTTTGTCAGTAGGTAGGTTGTACGAGGTCACCCTAATGACGTCAACATTATTGCACAACTTGGCCTCATCTCAATATTTTAACACATGGGGTTTCTCCTCCCTCTGTCTACTACCTTTGTTTCGTTCGAATGTTTTATTCGAACATGACTTTTAACTCTTTTACCTCCGGTTTTCCCTATGTAAATGGGGTCCACATTCGCCTAGATGCAACCATTTTGGCCCAAATCTTAGGTTTCACCAACCAATCTTCCTTGATAGTATTTCCCGAAAACACATGGTGCACTAGTAGCACTTTTAACCGTCTCCAACAAACTCAAACCATACTTAACAATCCCTCCATCTCTCGACCCCGCAAACCCACCCTTAGTGATCTTTCCCCCTTCCACCGTATTCTCCAACTCATTCTTTGTTATAACCTTCCGGGGCATTTTGGCTCTTTTGCAACCTTCACTTATCTAGATATTATCCTTCTTACCCATGTCATTCGGAGCTCACCATTAAACATTGCGGGTATCATTTTACTTGTAATGGATGCCCGAAAGAGGAAATATTCCGCTCATCTCCCTTTTGGTCTACTACTCTGACAAAAGTTTTTTAGTATTTCCTTGTACCCCTTCCAACGGCAGTCTCGGAATGTGTGTCTATTCCTAGCACGTATATTCTTGACGAGACTTCCCTTCGTCGTGCGGGTTTTACCATTCGTACAGATCCTGTCACTAATGTTCACTCTCTTGAGCGTGTAGCAGCTTACGAGTCGACTCACGCAACTGAGTTCCTCCTTGCTCCTGCTCTCGCTTCCTCTCCCGCTCCTTCCTTTCACCCACCTCCGCAGACTGACCCTTCCCCATCTGTGCCACCACCGCCGACTAACCCCTCTCCATCTATACAACCTCCCCTTTCTATGCTCACCCCACCTCTCATTTCTGACCCTTTCTTCAGTCCCCTTAACGATTTTTCCAATTTAAAATTTGATGATTTTTTATCCACTGATAATCCTGACCTTTCCGAGCACCTCTCTCGTCTCTCTCCACCTCTATTCAACTTATTCTTAAATCTCAAACCACTCTGGCCGCTTCTGTCGCCGCCAACCATACCGCCCTTCTTCACTAGCTCTCTTCCCTTCAGCAGTCGTTCGCTCAGCTCCTTTTTAATCAAATCTATTTCCATACCCTTATCAACGAACTCGCCTCCAACGTCATCTCCCTTCCTTTGAACCATACTCTTATTTTGGAGAGTTTGAGTCGCATGCAGCACGACCTTCACCGCCAACAAGATAACGTTCTTTAAGGTCATCGTCGCCAGGCTTTTCTTTCTACCAATATTTTTACTGAGCCGAACCGCTACCTGGCCCATCAGATTTTTTATCAGGTGCATGGCTTCCGAGTCCCTCGTCCGGACATTTTTCCCTCGCGTCACACTGGCACCGAAGGTGAAGAATGGTTCTTCACTCCGCATCTGCATTACAATCCTCCGATGCCGCGATCTTCTCGTGTAGTGGAAGTTGTTGAGGTCCCCACCACTGCTTCTCTGCCTACAGATCCTTCCTTCTCTGCTCAGGGTGCTTGCCGTCGTCGACCGTAGATGTTTTATATTTTGATTACATTGTTTGTCCTTCTTTTTGATTTGACAGAGTAGGAGAATACAACTCATTGTAACTTTTTGGACTGTAAATTTTTGCTAATATTAAAGCAGTTTGTTTACTCATTGTTTGGTTATGAATGTTATCTAATCGAGGGAAGTACGATTATATTATGTTAGATTAATGTTGTCATCATAAAAAATAGGGAGATTGTTGACTTAATTATTTTGATGATTCCAAATTACCATCTCTAACACTAATCTAACACTATTATTAAGATACATATTTCAGGGTTTATCCTAATAAAAAAAACATGCCTTGGACAAAGCTTGGACTTGGAATTGGAATTGGAATTGAACATCTACATGGACTAGGATGAAGATTCAAGGGCTGGAAGTATATTTTATCCTTATTGAAAATTTATCCCTGTTACTAAGTCTTTCTTAAAAGATCTCCCATAAATTCAAGTAAAGAACTAAATCTGAAGTTTCCATTCGAAAGCAAAAAGTTTTTATTCGACTTGATCTTTCAGTGTCTTTCCTCTTGTCTTCCAAAGTTTTCGGTCGAAGCCAAAGCTTTCGGTTGAAGCCAAGAACTTTCGGTCGAAGCCATAGTTTTTAGTCGAAGCAATGTTTTCATTCGAATGAAAAGTAGTTTTCATTCGAATGAAAAGTAGTTTTCATTCGACTCAATCCTTCAGTGGCTTTATCATCTCTTTGCTCTATCTTTTCATTCGAATGAATCTTAGTTTCATTCGACTGAATTCTTCAGAGATGATGTTCAATCGAATGAACTTAATCTTTCATTCAAATCAAACTTTGAGTCTTCCCTTTTTAACGGTTCATTTCTCCTCAAGTATAAAAAGGGACCTTGAGAGCATTTATTGCTAACTTCGCCCTCTTCTCACAATACTCTCTCATCTTATTTAACACTTCTATCTATTCTCTTTTGAGTGAGTTCATTTTTGAGTGAGTTCTTGAAAGAATATAGATCTTCCTACCTAAGAAAGCTTAGTCTTGTTGTATTCATTGTAATATCTACTCAAGAAGGAGTTTGTTATTGTATCTCAATTGTAAATCATTTTTCAATTGTAATTGTTGGAAACCTTGGAAGGGTTTCAAAATCTATACTACGGTTTGAGCTAGTACCCGAAGTTAGCTGGTTAGTGAAAGGTTCAAGTAGGCCTCCCTTGTGTGGAGTGCTCAGGGACTGGATGTAGGCTGGTGGGGCCGAACCAGTATAAATCTCTGTGTTGATTTATATTTAGTCTTTCTATTTTTACTTTGTAAATTTATGCTTAAAGTTGTAAACACCTATTCACCCCCCCCCCCCCTCTAGGTGTGTTTAGGGACCTACAGTTCACGCCATTGAATGCGCCACTGCCCAAAGTTTTTTTGAACAGTTATTGAAGAGGGCATGATATCTAAGCTACTGCCTACCCCACACCAGAAGTAATACTAGAATGATATGTCATTTAGGCTTTTTGTGCTTATTATCAAGGGAATGGACACCCTATAAAGAGATGCCTTACAATCATACACGCCATCCAAGACCTTATTAACAAAGGAGAAGTTTCTCCTTCTGTCAAGCTTAATGTTTAGAGAACCTTTACCGCCTCATAGACTTAACCTTATTGATGATAGCCTACCAGTTATGGATCCGCCTAACTTGATCATTCCAGCGAGTCATTGTGTTGAGCCAATTTCATCATGTGATTCTGTGCCAGAATTTTGTTATGTTATTACATTGAAAGAGTTGATGGAATGCGAGGCCTTCACTGCGGAAGAGGAATATGATGAAAAGACAAGATTTATGTTCAGGCCCAATGCCAAGGTATCTCACACAACCCGGTCAGCCTGAGTATACTAGACCATCCCCTAACAAGCTTCATCTGACCCCTGTTTTCTCAAGATCCCTTCGATGATGAAGTAATGAGACAGTTGAAAAAAAACCAGGTAAACCTTTCCTTTTAAGGCTTGCTATGTACTTCATACTCCCATCAACAAACCCTGATCAAGCTACTCAGAAAGGTCTAGATACCTATCCATACCCAGTCCAAAAACATGCCCTAATTGTTAGGGTTTATCCATTACGGGAATGCCCTCACTTTTTTCTAAATTAGATTTGGTCAAGTAATGATCCAACCACAGCGACCTACTCCATATCACAATGCAAGCATTAGATAAGATGGTTAGGTTGATCCTCACAAACTATGGTTTTGGCTTGAATGTTTGCTCCCAGTGCACAGTTCAAGCCCTCAACATTGACCCCTTAAAGTTTACCCGTTCTAACCAAGCTATTCGAGCCTATGACAATACACTGAAAAAGGTGATTGGCATAGTCAAACTCCTTATGGCTGTTGAAACTACCAATTTTGAGGTTAAGTTTCAAGTGTTGGATATACCTGCCACATTTAATCTTCTACTAGGAAGTCCATGTATACACTTTGTAAGAGAGGTCCTGTCTACATTGAACTTGAAGGTTAAGTTTGTTTTGGATAAGATTGTCTTCATAATCATAGGTGGTTCACAGCTACCTCAGATTGGACAGGTGTGAAAAGACAGAGACCGTGTTAAGATTCCACATGACTTGCAATGTTTTGCACAGTGGATTCATGATTGATAACGTGGTTTAATATAGAGTACTCGGAAGTTTGTTTCGTTGAAACCTTTGTGCCTTACAATAATACGTCAATGCTTCCTATGTTGAGAAAGCTTTACTATTTTCCCGGAAAGGGTTTGGATATAAATTACCAAGGACTTCCCAGTTTACAGTTCTCTTGAATAGAAAGATCAATTTGGCTTGGGGTACAATCCAACCAAGAAATAGAAGAAGGAATTAATCAGAATGGTGTATTAGACCAAGATAGACAAAGAGAGCGAACAACCCATGAACTTTCAAAGGCGTGGCTGAGGACTTGTCCTTAAATGGATGTTTTGTTAAGGAATAAGAGAGTGGACTATTCTACAGATTCATGGAGCTTGTCTAAAATGAGCTAAAGTTGGGGAACTGTCGATCCTGACTTAACCGTGTATCAAAGATGTTCATGACTGGATGAACTTCATGGAGCCTGAGGGAATGACAACATGCTTCAACGATATGCATATTCTGGTGCTTACCTACGAAGTGGACGACCAGATTATGAACTCAGCAAGCCTAATCATTCCAGCACACGGTGATGCAAAGGATTACATGATCGAGTACGGGCTGCTGATTGTGGTGCTGAAGCTACTCCTGAATCGAAAGACCTGGATTCTTATGTCACTCTAGACAATTTGAATTTTCTCACCTATTACTTTTTCCCAACTATTCGGTTGACTATATGATGGTTGATTTTGATTACTCCTTGGTTGTTGATATAGATTATGTTGAATTAATCAACACTGTTAATGATGAGTCAAAACTAATGGAACAAGAAATAAAAATTGGGGAATCTAGTTGACTCAAACGAGTGGCTGAAGAAACAATCAAAGTTAACATAGGTATGCTTGAAAATGTAAAAGAAATCAAAATAGGGGCTATCCTAGATGAGAGAGGCAGATAGGACACCGCTGAAGGGAATTTGTAGATGTATTTTCTTTGTCATATAATGACATGCACGGTATGGACCCGTCTATTGTGGAACACCACCTACCTACCCTTCCCGAAGAAAAACATGTCAAACAAAAGCTCCGTAAGTTAAGGCCGGAATGGTTCTTTAAGGTTAAGGAAGAGGTTATGAAGTTTCTTTACATCGGATTTTTAAGAGTGATCAAATATTCTACCTAGTTAGCCAACATCGTACAAGTCCCCAAACCAACCAGTCAAGTCAAGATGAGTATTGACTACCGAGGCCTTAACCAAGCTTACCCTAAGGATGATTTTCAGTTGCCTATCACAGATATGATCATAGATGACACCGGAGAGCACAAGTTAGTTTCCTTTGCAGATTGCTTTAATTTGCGGGATACAACCAGATAAAGATGGCTTCTGAGGATCTCGAGAAAACATCTTTCACCACCTCTTGGGCCACCTTTTGTTATATAGTGGTGCCATTTCGATTGAAGAATGTCAGACTAAATACGAGAGAGCCGCTACCACCCTTTTCCATAATATGATTCATAAGGAGATAGAAGTATACGTGGATGATATGATTATCAAATCTATAAAGCATGGAGATCATTGCACTATCCTAAGGATATACTTTGAGAGATTAAGGCAGTACAATGTGAGGCTCAACCCACAAAAATGTTGTTCGGGGTTACAGCCAAAAATTACTAGGATTTATGGTGAGCAAAAGAGGCATAGAGGTTGACCCGACTAAGATCAAAGCCATAGTTGGGATGCCCCTATCCAGAAGCGAGAAAGAAATACGAGGGTTCTTAGGTAGAATCAAATGCATTAGTCTGTGTTCATGTTGTTGAAGAAAGACTAAACCAAAGAGTGAAACCCTTTATGCCAAGAAGCCTTCGACAAGATCAAGCAATACCTCAGTAACACCCCAGTCTTGAGCCCTCCTATACCATGTAGTCCTTTATCACTATATCTGACCATAAGCGATATGGCAGCCGGAGACATGTTAGCCAACATTTAGAGAATTATTTGGTTGAAGGAGCCATTTACTAATTGAGCCAAGGGGGGGTGGATTATTCACCTTTGGAGAAGACGTGTCTATCTTTGATTTGGGTAACACATAGATTACCCTATCAGACTATTGGCCATAATAGATCCGATGAACTATTTGTTTGATAAAGTAGTCCTATCTCACCGCACAACCAAGTGGGTTTCGTTGCTTTTAGAATTTGATATCACTTATGTCACCCAAAAGTCAATTAAAGAAAAGGATGTGGCCGATTTGTTTGTCGATTTTCCAACAGAAGATACTAGTAGATGGAAGGCGAAATTCCCAGATAAAGGGGTTTGTATCACTGAATCAGAGATGCAGGCAAATGTATTTTGACGGAGCAGCTAATAGTAAGGGATTTGGAATAGGAATATTGTTAATCTCACTAGACGGAGCCTTTCACCTATAGCAATCAAGCTGAATTTTGACGGTACTAACAACACTGCCTAATATAAAGCTCATTTCATCGGTTAGAAATGGCTCTATGTCCAGAAGTTAGAGAGATAATGGTATATGGTGATTCCGTGTTGATCATATACCAGATACAAGGGATGTGGTTGATTAGAGAAGTACGTCTCCAAGCATACCATGCTCATTTAGAGAAGATTAGGGATCAGTTCGAGGATGTAAAATTCCATTACCCCTGCTCAAGAATAATTTTGCTGATGCCTTAGCAACACTAGCATCGATAGTCAATATCCCCGAAGGACAAGAGGTAGAGCTCTTCATGATACAAAAACGGGATTGACCTGTTATTCCTTCATGATAGCACCAATAGAAGAAGATAGAACAGTCGAACCAGGGTACGCAGATGTCTAGAAAGTTATCTGGGATGGTAAATACCCAGGCGAATCTTCCATAAAAGACTGTGTATCTTTGAGGAGGTGAGCACCAAGTTCATCATGTGCTGACAGTTATACAAGAGACATTACAATGGAGAATACTTATTGTGTGTGACCAGAAAGAAAGCAATCAGATCATGGAAGATATACATTTAGGAGAGTGTGGACTCTACATGAAGGGCCGAATGCTAGCAATTTTTTTTTCAGCAAGGACATTACTGGAGCATGATAGAGCAAGACTGTATCGAGTATATAAGAGGGAGTCATAAATGTCAAGTATATGACAACCTGCAACATCTCCCTCCTTGAGACTTATACATCATGACATCTCTATGGTGCTTATCAATTTGGGGAATAGATGTAATAGGGAAGATCAGTCCTAAGGCCTCTAATGGACACGAGTTTATACTGAGAGCCACAAACTATTTCACGAAGTGGGTCGAAGGCTCCATGCCTCATAGGCCGTACTCAATGGCAGGAGAGTGGCCTAATTCATTCGGACCAAGATCATTTGTCGATACGGAGTAACTCGTGAGTTGATACCATCCAACGGGTTATATTTTGAAGAAGAAGTCATTGATTTAGCAGAAGAGTATAGTATTATCAGACATCGCTCATCTTTATACTATCCACAGACCAATCGTGTTGTAAAAGCCACTAACAAGAATATCAAGAACATGTTGCGAGATGACGGATTCATGTAGGAGTGGCAGGATAAACTTCCCTATGCACTCTGAGGCTATAGGACATCAGTGAGAACATTAACCGTAGCCACCCATATTCACTAGTCCAGGGCATGGAAGTTGTACTCCTGGTAGAATTGAAAGTGGATTTTACTGAGGGTATAGTTGGAGAACCAAGTAGCTGAGGAAGATTAAGTGAGACTTCTTTGAAGAGCTAGCACTGGCAGATGAAAATAGATTGAAAGCTTTGTACATTATTCAGGGTTACCGGAAGCGAGTCACTCGAGCTTTTAACAAGTGAGTGAAAGGAAGTGGCTTGAAAGAAGGAGATTTAGTAATGAATGAGAATATCAGACATATCTCAGAGCCACGAGGAAAATCTGAACCCATCTGGTCAGCTCCCAATATGATCGAGCAAATCATGACATGAGGTGCAACATTATTCGTTAATTTAGATAGAATTGAACTGTCACAATTAGTCACTCTAGACCGACTAAAGAAATATTACGCATGAATGAAAATTATAAATGACCTGATTCTTTTTAAAACACTGTCCAACACACGCAAATCAATGTAACACATAGATAAAGGTAAGTAGGCAACCCATTAAGTTACCTCGGGTGCGGTCAAATTTTAATAAATTCCTTATTTTCACTGATCATGATATAGACTAACATTCTCGAGAAAAATTAAAAAGAGCCCGCCAGGACGAAACCCTACAAAGAGCGGAAAAGTTAGGGCAAAAATAAAAATCAAGATACTAGAAAGGAATAAATAAAAAAGAGCCCACTAGGATGAAAACCCTGTAACGGTTGCCTAGGTAAAAGTTAGGGCAAAAGAAAAACTTCTAGGTCTTACCAGCAGCCTAAGGGTAATCAATCATTGCATTTATTTTGCTTTCTTTGAAGAGGGACGATCCTCCTCATCTAAAAATATGATTGATTTGAACGTCTCCATACTTTTCCTTTTAGTCAGCCTCTAAGCTATCGGGATCAAGTCCTCCAGAATTTCTATCTCGAAAGTCGGACCTTGGTTCACTTTCTCAATCTCTATGCCCTTGTCACACCCTCAATCAAACTGAACCTCGATATAAGCATCCATGTTACCGTCTCTGTTCTAAACAGCTTTGGTAGACGATGGCTGTTTTTTTTGTTTCTTCTTAGTCAGTAGTCAGTGAGGAAGAATTTTGCCAAGGGTCACCAATGTGCAGAGATTGGTTCATATTCCTCTTCACGTGAAACATTTAAAAACTGATCCAAGACCGCCGAATCCATGTAAGCCTGATTTCTCACTCAGCTTGAGAGCAATAGAAGCTCTGAACTACACTAAGAGAAGATTCATCGGGATCAGGTGTTTAGGCCCTAACCTTATGACAACACGAGCTTCTTCCTAAGCTCACTCTAGAGACCTTATCTCACAAGCACTTGGGAAATCCCAACTGAGCTCTACCTCTCAATCTACCCTCCAAATCTAGTACTTTCTCCCAAATATTAGGCCAAAGCCAATTAATACTATGAAGTAATTAAAGTAAGGAGGAGAACCTCAACCTTTACAAACAACCTTGTTCACCGAGGGCCTAAATCTCACCACAGCAGCAAAGTTATTATAATAGTCAGGGACACCCTTCTTGTAACCGAATTGTCACAGATTTTATGAAGGGAAATAGAATGACGAAGAGAGCAATCCTAGATGATAGACAAAATAATACCCAGAAGTATGTGGAGTAGACCCATGGATTCCCCACCATGATAGTACCAATTAATATCGTTGGATTCCAGCAGACAGAAAAGTGAGTCTATTCATCTAAGCCCAAACGACCTTCAAAAGCAAGGTCGAGAACAGAAAGAACAAAGGCGATACATCCTCGCAGTAGGAGCAGCTATCAGCCCCATATAGTGTAGGAGCCACATATATAGGAGCAAGGGGCTACTCTTAAATGCAGTATTTGGATTTTCATTTACCTCGGTAATCCCATTAACAGTCTCAACTACCACTACCGAGATAAGGGTTTTTTCTTTCGAAGATACTTGGGCTAGTAACCCAATTTGTCTCATATCAGTGGTATCAGGGCCAACAATAACACTAAGATATTTGGCCTCCAGACATTGATTAGGTAGAATTTTAGAATGATTAGAATTAGTTTTTAATTGAATAAGACTTACTGATATATAAGTTAATTAATTTGAAAATAAAGATATGACGATGTGTCATATAAAGAAGCGATGATATGTCGCACAAAGAAGTTATCAATGTCTTTCGTGGTTTACTTATTATATAGATAATATATTTTCAATTGTAGCATCATTTTTTCTCTCTCTTAAATCAAGTACATTATTTTCGCTTTTAAGATATATGAATTTTAATATTCATATTAGAGAGTGGATTTAATGCTACAATAGTCAAAATTAAGTTCTAATAAGTTAGTTCATCAATCAGTTAGAGTTCTAGAACGTTTAAAATTAGTCTTTTTAATTATATAAGGCTTAGTAATATAGATATTAAATTATCAAGAAATAAGAATCCCATCCAAGATAATATTTTCACTTGTTGCATCATTTTTATTTTTCTTCTAAATCTAGTATGTTATTTTCATTTTTAAGATATAAAAAATTTTATATTCATAATAGAGAGTGATTTTAAGGATACAATAGTCAAAATTAAGTCCTAGTAGGTTAGTTCATCAATTAGTTAGAGTTTTAACATTTAGGATTAGGTTTTTCAATTATATAAGGCTTAGTAATATGAAAATTAACTTATCAAGAAATAAGAACCCCATCCAAGATAATATTCTTAATTGTAGCATCCTTTTTTTTTCTCTTCTAAATCTAGTATGTTATTTTCGTTTTTAAGATATATGAATTTTTATATCCATATTAGAGAGTTGTTTTAATGATACAAAAGTCAAAATTAAGTCCTAATAACTTAGTTCATCAATCAGTTAGAGTTTTAGAACGTTTAGAGTTAGTTTTTCAATTATATAAGGTTTAGTAATATAGAAATTAACTTATCAAGAAATAAGAACCCTATCAAGAAATAAGAATCACATCCAAGATAATATTTTAAATCTTTAGTGACACTTACAATAGTTGTAATTTTATTTCACATTGAAAACATAATGTAATGACGTGTCAAGTAAAGAAGCTATACCTCTGCGATGATGTGTCGCGCAAATAAAGTCACGTTTCGCTTATTATATATTATATAGATATAGATATGGATATAGATATAGATTCCTTGGTTTGAATTTGTCAAGGCTCATAAATTTGGTCTTATTTGTATCAAAACTGTTCACAAGACGTAAGAAAAATGTCGTCACTGTGAAATGATGGTTATGGACCGTACTTGGCTTTGCAAAAAATGATTTGATTTCATATTGTGGTTCTAACTTTGGATTTATCGAGGCAAGAACATTTTCTCTAAATATCCGCGCAATTAGCCTCTCAAAGAATTGCCTCTAAGAAGAGAGGCAAGAACATTTTCTCTAAATATCCGTGCAATTAGCCTCTCAAAGAATTGCCTCTAAGAAGAAGCGGCCTATTAAATTTTACTCAAAGATCCGATCCAAACCACACCGGCCGGAGGCAAGGAAAATGAGGAAGAGGTGTGGACAGGATTCAGTTTCCCACAAATGACACACGAGTGGCCGAAGGCAAGAACAATTAGATCTTTCAACTGTGGACTTAACAAGTAAATCTTCCCCCCCCCCCCCCCCCTGTTTTTTTTACTTGGTGAGTATCTTTATGTGAGATCGCCCATGTATTTCAGGTGTCCTTCATCGTAGTATATGCAAGAATGTGATTGTATTCCTTCACAAGTGTATAATTCTTGACATATAGAGCTCAAGAGTATATTTTTCTGAAAGTAGGCTTCATCTTGCTTTATAACTTCTTAATTTAGTAAAGTGTGGGAAAAGTCTTATACAATTTTGGAAAATATAGCCCTTGAAAACTAGCCGTTGTAGATACTTCAAGAAAGTCACTGTGGGATAACTACGTGTTTAGTTTTAAGAATTATATAAAGGTGTTGTAATTAAACAAAGTCATGGTTTATGCTCAAGAAGACTTCCCTAAGGTCAACTATATGGTCAATGTCATATACAAATGCCACTTTAAAGCCTATATTACAACTAAGTAAAAAAAATTATAAACCCTATTATTAATAAGCTTCAAATTCTTAGACATAAATTTCGGACAACCTTAATTTCCTCTTGGACGTCAAGGTGGAGCAGTCTCCTTCCATGATGTTCTATTTATGGTGTCCTGGTCTTACTTTTTATGATGTCCTGTTGTGTGAAGCGTGGATTTAATTAGCTGAGGTGTTTGGAGGTTTTGGGTCAATATTAGTGCAGCTCCATTTTCCAAAAGGACTATTGCATGGGAAAAAGAAAGAAGGAAAGAACCAATATTTACTTTCATAAAACATGGATCCATTGGGATTATTATTCCGATGCAATTTTTACGTAGTTAGGTCAAACCGACAAGCAGGGGCGGATCCAGGAAATGCAATTGGGGGGGACCAAAAAAGGTCATAAAAAAAATTGATGGCTAACATAAAAGAATTCGCTTCGTTATATTGAATACGTTAAGTACAAAATAGATTGCTCAATTTGACTAGTAATCATATAATTTTACTATTCATTGTGATTTATTTAAGTTACTAAGGTTAGTCAACAACAATTACTAATTGTATAGAATATAAGTTAACATATTAAACAAATTTAGAATAAGAAAAAGAACTAATCTTGATCGCTTTGTATTTCTTTGTAATATGAAGATATTAAATTTGAATTTTGGAAGAATGAAGATGGAGCAAGGGAACGAGAAAGACAAACATTACGACGGTCGGTGGCACAAAAACTTAAAAACACAATAAAATAAAATCCTAATACATTAATTTTACAATATAATAGTATTTTTATAAATATTTTAAATAGGATTATCTATTATTCAAAAATTGAAAAGGAATTTTTCAAAATTTTGGGGGGTGCCATGGCCCCCCTTGGTCATGGGGTGACTCTGCCCTTGCCGACAAGAGAATATTCAGTATTTGTCTAACTTTACGTCATCGGCATATGTGGTATTACACTATCACTAATATCACGCCAACTAAGCGAGGTTGGCAAGTCGTGAGCCAAATGTCCAGCTGCATCTAAATTCTTAACTATGGTTAACTATAACTAAACAAGTAAAAAAAGAACTAAAACATAAATAAAAAAAAGGGCCCTTTAGCGACGTCCACAAAATATGTCGTTAAAGTCACCTTTACCGATGGACTACCCCGTCGGAAATGATCCATCGGTAAATATTTTTATTAATAGATAATTCCATCGCTAAACCTTTATTGACGGATCTTTACCGACAGGGTTTTAGCAACGGAATAACCGTCGCTTAAGATTTTAAAAGAATTTATATTGTACGCCAAAATTTTTAAATATTTTAGAAAATATTTAGCGTTGGAATGCGTCCATTGCTAAATAAATATAAAGTAGGCTTTTAGCAATAGAAATATTCCGTCGCTAAAAGTCAATGAAAATTTTGAAAATATGACTTTTAATGAATGACTTTTAGCTACAAGATAAGTTTATAAGACCTATTCCCATATTTCTTTTCTCTCTCCCCGTTTTCTCCCTCTTTCTCTTTTCTCTGTTTGCATACGGTTACAAGCAACCCCCCCCCCCCCCCCCCCGATGACAACCCCCACATCTCCTCCACGCCGCCGCTGCTACACCATCACTACCCCCACTAATAGTATGTGTATTTTAACCCTAATTATATGTTACAATTTATAGTGTAATTACATGTTATGTTGAATTTGTCATAATGTACAGTGTAATTGTATATATAGTGTATAATGTTTTAGTGTAATTTGTTAATTGTGATAAGTTTAATTAACCGTAATTAAAGTCGAATTAAACCTAAATAACACTAATTAACCCTAATTTAACTCTTAATTAACCCTAATTAGCCCTACTTAACTCTAATTAGCCTTAACTAGCCCTAATTATCCCTTAGTAGCCTTAATTAATTAGCTCTGGTAAACCGTAATTAGACCCTAATGAGCCCTAAATAATCCTGATTAACCCCAATGAACCTAATTAACCTAATTAAACCCTAATACATCCCTAATAAGCCCATATACAACCCTAACCCTAATAAATCCTTAATTCACCCTAATAAGCCTATATACAACCGTAACCCTAACTAAATCGTAAACCCTATCACAATCACAGTTGAGACAATAATATTAGTTGTTATTTTGTGAAGTCCATTAACAAAATAACTCGTTGTCAACGAATTTTAAAGTGAATCATTTTGGTTATGACATATTCTTGCAAATTAACCTAATGATTCCATCTTTTTGAAATTTTGATGTTTCAGAAAGATTGTTGCATATGTTACCAATTTTAAATGCATGCATACATAAAAACTCTTAGTTCATGTTCAAAGGTACTCATTACGAAGTAATGCTTTGTAGTGAACCTTTGGATGTTCAGTTTGACTAATTTGGAAAAGCTTAGTGCTTATAAAACAGTGTAACGACTCATGCCCCGTGTTTTATATATTGGATATTTGGTACAATTTTTCTAGTGTTTCTCCGGGTGCATACAGATCTGGTGTCCAACATTCGTTTAATCTTGCAAGAGCAAGATTAGACGGATGTTAGAACAACCAATCGGTATTGTGTACTTGGAGAAATACGGGGAGGTGCTGCCAAATTTTCCGAAGGCATAGGAAAAAATATGAGTCGATAACTATTTTTAGATATGTGTTTTCTGAGTGGGATAAGACAACTGCCTATTAGAGAATGGAGGGGGGATAAACATGTTCTCACATGTATGCATTCATTTTCATATCAACCATACCTAATTATTGATTTTAATTTAATGTGGTATATAGTAATCTCAGCCATCATGTCGATCGATCAAAGTTGGATGAAAAGGAAAAATGATGATGATTTTCAGAATTGTCAATGAATTTCTTGAGTTCGCTTACGCATATCATGTATATGTTGACTTTGAGAAGATAAGGTATCCGTGCGGTAAATGTGAGTTATTGTATTGGAGAAAAAGAATGGTGGTAAAGTGGCATCTTCTCAGATACGGTTTTATGGGTGGATACATAAGGTGGATGCGGCATGGGAAAACAGTAATACTGTCATCCAACCCAACTAGTCAAGCTAGTTGGGGTGGAGGCACAGTATGATTATCAGGTATGATTATAGATATTGGGATGCTAATATTGACTGGGATTACTACCGCGGCGATGACAGTTCCCAACAGCCAAACGAGAGCGCTCATCAATTTTATGATTTGTTAAGAGACGCTGAAGAGCCATTTTGAGATGGAATTATGAAGAACACATGCTTATTTGCAATTAGAAGGTTATTACAGTTGAAATCAACGGCTAAGTGAGAAAGGATTTAACGAGTTCGTTACTTTTATCAAAGAAATTTTTTCGGAGACTGATAAGCTGCCACCGTCGTACTATGATACGAAGAAGATGATGATGAAACTTGGATTGGGTTAGCAGCAAATAAATGCATGCAATAACGATTGTATACTGTTCTGAAAAGAGAATAAAGACTTGACAAAGTGTCAAGTATGTGATCATTCGAGGTATAAACCGGATAAAGGGAATAAGAAAAACATTACATAGAAGGCATTATGATATTTTTCGGTTACGCTAAGGCTTCAGAGGATGTACTACTCCAAAACGGCTAAACATATGAGGGCTCACTGTGAGAGTCGTAGCAACGATGCCGATGTGATGACAGACCCCGTTGATGGAGAGATGTAGGAGGAGTTTGACCACAGGCATCTAACCTTTTCTCAAGAGTTTGGATTGTTAGACTTGGTTTGGAAACCGATGGGTTCAATCCTTTCAAACAGTCTAGCATGCCTTACTCCACGTGGCCTGTTATTATTGTTCTGTATAACCTTCCACCTGGCATGTGCATGAAGAAGTACATTTTTTTGTCATTACTTATACTGGGGCCAAAGAATCCTGGTAACGACATAGCTATGTATTTAAGTCAGTTGATTGATGAGCTTAAATGGCAATGGGATCATTGAGTCAAATCTTATGATACATCTCTCAAACAAAACTTCCAGATGATGGCTGCTTTGATGTGGACTATACACAATTTTTTCGCATTGGAAATGACGTGTGGCTGGAGCACACATGAAAAGTTAGCAAGCCCTACTTGTATAGGCGTGAACTCCGGTTATACTTTGAAGCACGATGAAAAGCTCTCGTGATTTGGATGTCACCGTAAACTGTTGTAACTAGACCATCAGTTCCATAGGCAGAATGATAAATTGGACGGAACAATAATGCATGAGGTTTTCACACTGCAGTATCGATTTGGTGATGAAGTGCTTTCACACCTAGAGGCACTTGATATTGATATACACATATGGAAACAATGTGCCAGATGAGAAGATTCCAGTATATAGGAGAATAGCTAGAGGAAACAATATATTTTTTGGGAGTTAGACTACTGGACTCATTATTCGAAACAACATGGATGTGATGCACATTCAGAAGAATGTTTTCGATAATGTGTTTAACATAGTGATGAATGTCAAGGAAAAATTGAAAAGATTACCTTAAAGTGATAAAGGATCTACAATAGTTGGGTGTACGCTTTGAACTGCATCATCAAACAGTCAATGGGAGGATGATACTTCCGAAAGCACTGTACTGTCTAGACAAGAAACAGATAGAGAAGGTCTATCTCTGGGTTAAGAATTTGAAGCTTCTGTATGGGTGGTGTAAGTTTCAAACCAAACTATACTATGTGGTTCAAAAGACATGTAAGTCTCAAAACAAACTATATATTGTGTCATATATAGTTATGTGATTTATTAGTATACTGATTTTATCCTTAATTTTTTACTGTCTTCTATAATAGGTTCAATCGGTCTAAAAACCAGTAGACTTCTGCTTGAAAATACTAGCTCAAGGCTCTATTCTGACATAGAGGCTATATTGTCAACTGATTTAGGTTTAACACAAGTTGATGACCGAACTAAAAAAACCCAAAACAGTGGAGTCTTGGTCAACGGTGACCGTTATGATGAGAATTACATGGATTTTTATGGAGAGCTAGATGATATTGTTAAGCTAACATATCTGGGTAGCTAAAATCGTTTGGTAATGTTGAAGTATACATGGTTCGATATTACATGCAGTAGAGGAATGTATGTTAGCTCACAAGGGATTGTAGACGTCAATACTAACTCAAGACTTATATTAGATGAACCGTTTGTGTTTACTATTCAAGGTGCACAAGTGTTATACGCGAAAGATGTCACAAATCATAAATATCATTGGGTTATTGTTATCAAGTCCAAGGAATTGCAAGTAGCAGATGACAATGAGGTAGACACCTACTTAGCCGACCAAGCACATGTCTTGGTACCTACTAAGGTGAACAACGAGGAGGACAATCTTCCTCTTCAACCAACACTTCATCTAAGAGAAGAAGTCCTACATGATGAAGAGGAAGATATGGAAAGTGTTGAAGATGATGAGGATGAGTCTACTAACGAAGATGATGAATTACAAGATGAAGAGGACTGCGAGTCTCAAGAACAGAAGGATGATGAGTCTGAAGATGAAGACGATGATGATTCTTAAAATGTAGATGATTGACTTGTAATATTCTAACACGCATGTTCTTGTAATAAGTAACTTGAATATTTCACTTAATGTTACGACATAACAAAGTCATCTTCCCAATGTGACATGCACTTAATTACTCTGTAGTAATATGTTAACTTACTCTTACATCCGGTTTATATAGTGTTTTTGCGGTTTTAGTACAATGGAAAGCATGTGGTAGCAGTTTCATGTTGTCATTTTAATGTGCTAATATCTTTGGACTTCATCTACACAAAGATAGTTTTGTGTTATCAGTTATGGATAGATTACGACCACTCTTGCTCAGATGGACGCCGAGCTGCGTCCACATTGGTGGTTTCCACCTCCACATTTCCTACTGATGATGAGGCACATAGCACAAGCATCCAACAGGCCCGGCCTTAGCCTCAACCGCAGCCGTAGCACCAGCATAAGGTCGAGCCCTCTCAGCCTCACGCTGGTTCTTCTTCTATGGGTTCGACAACCTCATGTATATTTGATATTAGTATTTAGTGGTAATGTTAGACTTATATTTAAATTATATTTGAACTGAGTTAGTGTTGGTATTTTGTAGGTTCTCATCGAGGTTGTGGACCCACATGCACAGTGTGTATCGATCCCCAGCGCAAATAGCAAGTTACTCTCACCGAGGATGTTTAGTAAGTAAAAAAAATCACCATAATGCAGTACTTGACATTTAATGATATTGATAGTTATTACGGTTCACTTATTTAATGATGTTAATGTTATTATTTATTAGGATCCTGGAATGTCTGGCAAAAATAAAGATCACGTCCTTAAAGGGTTATTTCTTTGAGTCACGGCTGTACTGGAAGGACTGGGATGCTGGAATGAGGGAGGCCTTGTGGGAAGAGTGGTTGGTATGGTATGATAAATTGTTAACTATTATTTGTTTAATTAATACCTTATATTTAAATTAATCGTACTGATTGTATAATAGGAGGCCTTGTAAGAGGGGTTTGAGTTTGAGTTGCTTGAGCAGTAAGCATTAGGGATGGTAGCTTTTTTGTATACGTCACCAAAAATTACCGGCAGCGGCTACACAATGCTCGAGAGGGGGTGAAGAAGTTGTTGCCAGAGGGTGCCCTGATGGAGTGGAATGGGTATCTCTCTCATTAGATCTCACCATCTATATAGGGGCAGATTGTTGATGGGTGGATCATTTATCCATCTTGGGAGGTGAAGAGTAAGAGTGGGAGGGATAACAGAAATGATTAGGATCCTACACACACAGGGTGGGTCGATGTCTCACAACGTCGTCCGGTATAGGAATACGGCTAAGCACCCGAACCTGGAGAAGGATAAGGTGGTGCTTTGATGTACATGATAACGCACATGAGGAAGAATGATAGAGATGATGCATATCGAGTGGGGGACTTTGTTTCAAAGATTGACTGACAAATCATTGGAAGTTACAAATTAATTTCTTTATAGTTAAAATTTTGGCCAATAATGTCTTCAATGTTAAATCATTATTTTGCAGGCCTCGTATGAACATATTAGGGCTCTAGGCAATAGACCGAATAGCCATCAGCCTCCACGAGTACAAGTACGACTACCAGGGGATTGAAGCGGTGGCTGGATACATCGGGGGTCATCGATAGGCAGAAACAGCGTGTACGAGGCATGCCCAGCGCGATTGCACATGCTGTGATGGGAGCGTCCCCACTCTCTCTTGCCCCTCCACAGATAAAAACACTGACCGCGGATAGATAGTTACACCTGGAAGATATTCGTCGCATTGTTGAAAAGGTATTCTGGATGATTAGGATGAGGTACAAAGTAATTATTTTATGAAGTCAATATATACATGAATAAATATAATATACAATTACTATTAAGATAAATGCATCCATGCCTTTACCTGCAGGATACTATTGCTGGACATACCCAGCCATATCCAGATGATAGTACCCCCGTGAACGATGACGATTAGCAGGATTCAGATCCCGGTCTCAACGACCGCTGAGCCCTTTCCTCTTCCCCTATTGTGCTCTCCTGAATTTGTGCTCCCCTCCCCTTCCCTATATGTTTCCCCTTCCCACTTTTGTCCTTGCCACCTGTTATATTTGGTTCACAATTCTAAATAATATTGTATATACATTCTATGTTCAATTAGTATAGATTTTGAATATATATACTTTGTGGTTTAATGTGGATTGAGAATTGAGTATTGGAATTGTGATTACATGTTTGAATTTAAATTACAGGTTTGGGTATTAAAAAAATAAAAAAAAATAGCAAGTGATTTTATTCTGTCATGAAAAGTCTGTGTATTTTAAAACTTTTAGTGATGAAAATTTCCATCACTAAAAGTTTTACCAACGGACTTTTAGCAACAGAAATTCCTTCAGTAAATGTCCATTACTTTTTTTGTCAGTGTAGCGATGGAAGAACCGTTGCTAAAAGGCCGTCGGTAAACTTTTACGATTGAAAATTCAGACGATAAATATTTTTTAAAATTAATAATTTTTAGAAAAATAATCAAACTAAAATACATAAATTATCTTTAGCAACGGAACGTCCATCATTAAATTAATTATTTGTCTGTCACTAAAAGTTGGTTTTTTGGTGATGGATTTCAAAATTCTATCACCAAACTTTTAGCGATAGGGTTATTCACAACGAACTTTTAGCGATGGGATGTTCGTCGCTAAAAGTCCTTTTCGACGGAATTAGAACTTTTAGAGACAAAATTGTCCGTCGCGAAAAGTTATTTTTATTGTAGTCTTAATCGTCAAAACAGTCACCTAACTACTACTCGCGCCGCCGCTGTCATTGCCCTCATCCAACCCTGAGACCACACTTGGCCAACTTCAAAATTTTCAAATTAGTTTCTAGCGGAGGATCTGGACAACAAGTTAAGTAAAAAAAATATTATTCGCCTTAAGGACTCCCTTCTTGGAACTTAATATATTTATTTCTTCTATTGACTCAAAAACAAAAGAAAAAACACTTTAAAGAAAGTGAATACATTGGAGGAATGCTTACATCTTTTTCAAAAAGAGTACATACTTCTATCCTTCGAACCCAAGGAAAACCTGAAATGATTTAATGGTTCTCAATGCGGCACCTCTTGGGAAGGGAGGACTTCGGTGATTTCTTCTACTTCATCGGATTCTTGTATTGGAATTTCCCCATCACTTGGGATAGAAACTGTGGGAAGATTCTCTTGATTGTCAACATTTGGCAAATCTTCACTAACGTTAGTCATCTCAACTATTGCAGTCCGTCTTTGCCAAATGGCATATTCCGAGGCAAGTATAGCTCCAATGATACCAACCCCGGCGAGTATGAAGAGGCCAATAAAACTACGTGCATCAAGAGCAGGAGTTTTCTCGGGGACTTGGGAAGCTTGATCATCGGAGGAATAGTCATGCATGTGATACTTCTTCATAAGGCGTTGCATCTTTTTACTTTCACTCACATTTACAACTGCCCTAGAAAACTCAGGGACATAAGGAGAGCCAAAAGGGAATGCCTGCAATGTGATATTTTGTGAATTACAAGAGATCACAAACAATTTTAAACACATAATACGAGTACTACATAGAATTTCAAAATGACGGCTATGAAATAAGCTTTGGAGTGTTTAAGATGAGTTACTACATTAGAAACAGTTCAGATGCCTTTGTAAATCATAACTACACCATGTACACTCTACGATACATAAAAGAAATGATATTTCCATCCCTTTATATGCTTTTATAACATATTTTTGTCGCTAAAAATGTTCTAGTGACAAGTGTTGATGATCTTTTTTGGACAAATAAGGAGGGTTAAGCCTCCCTCTATAAGTAGACATTAAAGAATACCCCAGGTGGCCCCATGGCAACACCGATATATACCCACACACAGATATTTTACGAGAACATGTGGCGGTTGGTAAACAAAAAATGATTTATTTGGAGAGGGAGAGAGAGCTCTTAACCAATTTGTTTATAAATGTCTTTATCAAAAATTTTCAAAAATATCCCCCAACGTTTTAAGTTGTAAAATTCTCTACTGCATTTAATTGAACCGCGATGGATATCCTTGACTTAATAGCTGCCCTTAGAGCAGGATAATGGGTGCTATCCCTGCCATATTTGAAGAGAAGATTTTGTTATTAAATTTCTTTTGAGGGTAATTCTGCTCATGCGCCGCACATATATAGAGGCATAAATTAGCAATTAATCATCTACTATGAGTTAGTTGTTTGACTATTTTATCGAAACAAGAACGTAACCATTTAGCAGTATCAAACGTTATATATCAACTTGTCATATTAGAGAGATAGATATATACCAGGGGCGGAGGCACATATGCCTCGATTGCCCACCACTGATCTTTCTTTCTTGTTTTTCAAAAATGTTAGTATTAGTAAAATGTTAATTTCCTAACCAAATTGGGCTTACACTAAAGAGTCTTGCCCCACCTTAGTTTTTTTTTTTTTTGCAAATTTTCACTAAGGTGTATTCTTGTCGACCTTTATATAATTCATTACTCCTTTGCTCGGATGTACCATGTAAGAATGTTATGCTTCACATGCATAATGATAAAGAGAAAGAACAAGATGAGGAGAAAAACTCACAAACCCAAATCCCGTTCTCTTATATATGGGCCCAACTTTCATGTGGTTGGATCCGTGCTTATGGAGGAAGAGATTTATGTAGGGTAGCTCATCATAGATCACATCAACACTTTTGTTCATCAAGGCGTCGTGATATTGGTGAATGGTCGTGTATGACTTGAGGGTCACATTGGAATCGTACTCATTTGCAAGTAAATCCCGAACGAAAGAGCCTTGTTGGTACCCAACTGACTGGATTACCCTGGGTTCAATGGGTTGCAACTGATCTACAGTGAAGATGGAGGATAAGTTGGCTGTGTAAGCCTGCATTACTATGAATGTCATGCATAACCATATCGCCATCACAACCTTCGACCACGGGTTAGCCATACCCCCTGTCACTGTTAGAGAAGATGTACCAGGGTGTTTCATTAGCTTAGAAAAATAATCTTGTTACGAAATTGTGTTTCTATTGCCAAAAAAATTACCAACAAACAGAAAGAATGCTTGAATGATGTTTTGTCAAAGCATGGATCGTTGTTTCCCCTCCACTTATATATTGACTTTAAAGTACGTTTAAGTTACCGTTATTCTAAAAGCTCAACTTTTGAGCGAATAAATCCAATAAAAATTATATCATGCTTTAACACTTCACCTCACATGGAAGCTCCTGATTGTATGTGGAGAAACAAATCAAGGTGCATCACAACCAAGTGGACAAATAGCCAAGAGTACAAATTGCACCGTAGTAAAGGAGACCAAATATGCAAGCAAAAAGAACCGAATTCGAGACCTTGCTAAATTACAACTCTGATACCAAGTTAAGCTACCAATTTTTTTACTTGAAAACTATAAAAGGTTTTGAAGAAATTACCTTCAGGAAAGATGATGGCGGAAAATGGGAACCAGAAGAGCATGAAGAATTGTTGATGCCACGGAGATTCAAATTCGTTGCTGACACGATGCTCTAAGAACAGAAATGCTGCTCCGGCCAGAATGCAAGTTATGCCCATTATCATCCAAAGCTCCCAACTAAAGGGTTTTACAAAGGTCCAAATGCTTTTGGGCGTGCCTCCTCGTTTTGCTGGGAGCAGTTTATAGACTTCAGAGCTCATGTATGGCAGCGTAAATTCGACATAGGATGTCCGATCATTCAAAATTGTTGTATCCCCTACCACTGCATCACAATTCTATTTTGGTGTCAAACTCTAGAGCTTCTTTTTAAGACATAAAACCATATATCATTATTGTTATTAAGAAGAAATAGTAGGGTTGCAAATTGGGTACGCTGGAAGACGTCAACGGTCAGACCATGACCAGCCAACTCTTCAAAACTCGTACCCATACCCAACCCAACCTATCTACGGGTCGATTATATCTGCCCAGGCCCAGCCAACGGAAATTTTGATAGGCACGGGCTGCTCACAGGTTGTCCATATATAGTTACAAATTAGGTTTTGTTTACTTTATTATTAAGCGTATCAATTACCATTCAAGTTTACTAATTAGTCATGATAATCAAGAAAAGTATAGTTAAGTTTCAATTGCATTTAAATATAAGCATGAAAAAAGAAAGTCTTGGGACAAAACGATAAAAAAGACAAAAGTCTTGATACATTCTTAAGAAAACTTTTTTTCTTTTTTGTAATAAAAAACATTCTTAAGAAGTCTAATCTTATAATAAGAAACACATATAAAATAAGAAAACTTTGAAGGCTAAAGGAAAAAAAAAGCACATATCTTGTGCATCATAAAATTATATATACAGTATATGTTACATCAAAGTTGAACTAGTTGGGTTTCCTACGGTGTGGAGGGGCCTTCAAAACCTTTTGCTCGTGTTCGGCCTATATTTTTATGGGCTCAAAATTTTTTAACCCAGGTCCACCACGATCTATATAAAATTTAGCCCATTATAGCGAATCGCTCTGAAAATTTAGTCTTAGGAAGGTCTAACTCAAGTCATCATCTTACATTTTAGGATTTAATAATTAACGAGGGTAGACAAGAAAACTCAAATTTGGTTCTGAATTGTCCAATTTAAGCTTCTGACTTACGAAACTAGAGATATTGATTCAAGAACTAAGTTATACAGCGATAAGGTGTTCACCATCCGCTTTACTCTAATTGGTCTCTAAATTATTTTTATGAGATTTTGTTGAGTTTTATCTCCAAAAAAATAAAGTCTAAATTAAACCTAATTTGGTTTGAATTTAGCAATGGGGATCAAATGGCCTACTTACCTGGCTGGAAAAACTGGGATCAAAACTATCTTAGTTCGGCCAGACCAAAAGGGAGGCAACCTAGATCTTGGTCCTTGAATCTTATGATGACACGACTCTTTTTGTCGAATTGATTACTCTCTAGTTGTCTAGAACTCTAAATGAGAAGACTCTGATTTCAATTCTTATATTTCTATACTTTTCTTAACCGAGATCTGGTCACAAGGAGGGGAAACAATCTAAACTCTTCTAATCTAAAAACAAAAATATTTGAAAGAAGGATAGAGGATCGGATGCCTAATTGCTTGATCCAAGAATTGAATTAATGTCGAAAAACAACAAAAGTAATCTACCTTATTAGAAAAATACTGTTTGGAGCCTGAAGATGACCTTAAATGGATTTAATTTCTTTTGCAAAGTTGTAGTTTATGAAAAGATACACGACTTAAGCTTTTGAGTCATCTAAATCAGGTACTATATGAGAAATTTAGGATTGGTCAAAATACAAGTGTTTGCTTGATGTGGAAAGTCAGGATTTCTCGGATTCTCTCTCTGTCTCTCTCTCCATCTCCATATGCAAAAAATTTCCTCCGGAAGAAAAGGTCAATGAAAAGTCCAGGAAGAGCCCCCCGAAGACTCCACGTTTTTATAACACAAAGGGATCAATTTATAGAGGTTGGGGGCTGACAGAAAATGGTAAAGTTGACTTTTTGTGTTTGATATCTCTGATAGAAAAGAATATATGATTTAAATCAAAGATCACAAAAAGTCAACTTACATGCCAGTTTGTTGAATGTCGGCCTGTTAATTCCTTAATTAAATAAGATTTTTCTTGAATTTTAGAGAAATTAATTACCCTTAATTCGTGAGAATCTCTTAAATGACATATGAGATTTACCGGATTTCTTGAATTATTCCCAAGTTAATCTCTAGTTCAATGATCAAACCCAAATTAGATTTTTATCTCAAATCATACCTGGATCAAGTCAAAACCTCTTTACCTTACTTAACCTATGTTAAATCTAACTAACTGGACTGATTTAACCACTGGATAAGGCCACTGACTGGACTACTAACTGGGCTAGACTCTAACAGGACTGTACTTAATTAATTAAATTAAGCTTATATTTATTACTAGGCATGGATCAATAATAATAATAATAATAAACTTGATTAATACTAAGCACAAGGAAAAAACAAGACTACAAAAATGAAGTGTCTACACGCATAATTTTACGGTCTGGGATAGAACCCACGCGTTGCCCAACCCAAGTTACAACCCTAAGAAATACTTGATCACAACTGAATATTTCATTAGTGATGACAAAAGTTGCAACTGATTATGATTATCTGAAATTTGAAGGAAATTACATTGATAAATTTCACCGGTAAAGACACCCATTATTTGATGTTAACAAGATCCACCAATGCAGTATGATGTAAGGACAAGAGAGGAACGTGGTTCATTTCAAGTCGAGAGGACTGGTGGCAATATTTGGGACAGTTATTTGTTTTTCACTAGCCAAAGCCATTAGGGAAAACCTTCTTGTTGCATCAACAGGGCAGTTGTTAACGTGTACCAGAAAAGGCCTCAACGATGGTATGATATGTATATGACTTTGTAAGAGAAAATTCAAATGAGGATTTTCAGCTAACCTGTCGAACTTCTTTAAGGATTTCGCTGTAGTTCTGACTAGCTTCACAATTTTGGCCCGCAAAAGTAACAAAAACAGGTTCAACCTTGTAAGGAAATATTAATAACGCTGCGCAGAACACCTCAATGGAAAAGCCACCTATCAATTTACATGTTTTTTTATTGACATGAACAAATTCAGTAAAGCCATTTTTTTTTGGAACGAAAACCGTCCACTTCTTGTGAATAACCTCATCGTTAGCCTTTTCCCAATGTATCAACCTAAAAAGTTCTTCACATTCTGTCTTGAAATGTCTTTGACCCTTTAGTCGAGGCACTGAGTCCCTCCTGGGCGGCAGTGCAACTTCCGCAGAATCTAGATTATTGTGTTGAACGGACTTGAAAGTATTGGACAAACTGTCCATGATTAGCCACGTATGCCCTTCGTTCATTATTCCTGCAGTTTTTGCAAGAAACGACACTCGTGACCTCAGCGAAGGAACCATGTACACCAAGAATACACGAGTTTGCATGGCTTTTAGCTTGTCAAGTGCTTCTACGATTTCAAGGTCTTTGGCGGACCCCGAAAGAGAAACCGTAGAAATGATCTTAATTTTAGCCCCTAAGAATGCATCCTCTAGAGAAAGAGCAAATCGTTTATGATACACGGTGTCTTGGCGGAGAACAACTACTTCATGCCAACCAAATCCTTGGATAATCTTAATTATGACTTGAACTTGTGAGGAGTCATCAGAAGCCATCTGAATGAAATAAGGGCTTCTTGGAAGAGTTGACCCAACACTGTCCTGCGGCCCTTTAATGTCAAATCAAATAGAAGAAATCAATACTATTAAGTTTGAAATGTTATACTAACATAAAACATAGACAGATATACCGTAACAACGAAACAACCGCGTTGCATAATTATTAAAGGTACAATGACTTTTGCTCGTGATAAAAATTATCAATAAATAAACCTGACGTATGAAACTGTTACAACTTTTTTTTTTTTTACTCGGAGGTGTTCATCTGTTACTAAAAAGAGTTACGTACGTACCTCCACTGGTGGTAGGACTATGCAAGCTTGAGTCAACCTTTGAGTTCGATACGGTGTTCATCTCTCCTGCAACACTCGAGAACAGCGTAGCCTTAAACTGTAGCTCAAAAAGGATGGCAAAAAGAAAAAACATGGAGCAAGTTTTGCCATCCATTTGATTTGCTGGTTCTTGTTGGGACAAGTTTGTATCTTATACTATAACCTCGTGGTCTAAAGTTCCAGGTAATTTAGTTGATTGAGTCTACAAACCAAGTACAAACCTCGAATTTGCCATCCATTTCATCCATGCAGGCCCTCAGCTTCTTTGTATGAATAACTTACTTGAAAGTTAAATACAAGGAAAGAGAAGCTATTTATATACACCCTCGAATTTTCTTCCTGGAAGCTATTTATTGAATATTGATTAGGATCTTCCTCTTTACAATGTCTTTACTCGTAATAGCTTTAGCGACAAACGAATGCTACTAAAAATATTTTGACGTTGTTCTTAAAATTTAAAGTGACGGTCCGTTATCGCTAAAGTGTACGAACAACATTGTTCTATTATTTGAAGATCCTGGTCGAGGACACATATATATTTGCATAAATAGTAAAGAAAAGTTTAGATATAACCTTATCCTATAAAATGACATCAATTTCATTATCCATCCTTTATTAAATGAAAAGGTCTCGCCGAAAAGGAAAGGTAACATAGTAAATTAGATTCATGTCAATCAAACGCCCTGCCTGTTTTAACTTCAAAAGAAAACTTGCATATGCACGTGGCACGTGGCATCATTAGGATTATCCTCCATTTCTTGTCTGAGCCAAAAACAAATGAAAAGACAGAATTTTTGACAATTCTCGTACCTATCGATCACAATTATGCAGTAGTTTGGCAGTGAGGATATATGGGAAGTCTTTCTATTATTTTTTTTTCCTGTTTTATAATGAATATTGAAAAACATAAACAAATCTGTATGATACCGTTAATGAGAATTTGGAAATAACAAAATTAGTTATTTTAAAAGAATTGAGACACAAATATTTACAACGTTAAAATGGTTGACGTAATTCTCAAGAAGAGTTGACAGTACATATACGAAGGATTGTCAATAGTTGTATTAAAAAAATAGTCACGCAAAGAATCTGAAAAAAGCGATAATTGTATTAATGAAATCATATCATCGTGAAAAAAGAGGGGAGGGGCCAGGGTTGGGGGGTGGTATCGAATATACGATGCTTGTAGCCGGCATTGAGCCAATCATTGGGAAATGATGTTTTAGCTTACATCATAGAGCCAATGACTCTTAAGCATATGATGTTTTAGCTTACATCATCACTGCCATCTTATATGCGATGACTCTTAAGCATATCATTCAACGCGCACTTGCATAGTGTTTGTAAACAAATTCCAGAGGGACCAGACAAGCTCAACATAGTGTTGTAAAAAATTGGGTTTACCATAGATTTCTGAGAATATGTATGGAGAGCTTAAGAGGGTTAGGATTTGAGCACCTTGTTACAATACACAACTTTTAGGAAAAAGTGACTCTTTGTTATCTCCATAATTTTAGTTAACTTTTTTCATTAAAAAAAAAAAGATTTTTTTCTTATTAGTTTGTATCTATGCACCACCAAACTATATGAGTTTAATTTTTCGGATGTAAATTCACTTATAAAATGCTCGTTTGTATAAAATCGCGCAAACATCAAATTTGCAATTTCATAAATTTGTAAATCTGCGAATTTTTAAATAAATAGATTTTGAAATGTAAGGTATTTTAAAATTCTTCATCCAAGCACACTCTAAGGGCTCTAATACTTGGTCAATACAAATTAGGACTTAGGATCTTGGTTCTTCTAATAAAATCCAAAGTATAAGGAAATACAAATATATCTTTAGTCATATTTGACTATTACGTGTGACGCATGGCAGCCGCTAGCTACTTGGCGATTTCTTTTATCTCGATTATTTTGCCCCTACTTCCTTATTGTAGAACTAGTAACGAGAAATTAACTCTTGAAGCTCGACCTCAGATTATTTTATCTTAGTGATTGAGATAACATAAAATGAGGCACACATTTCCCTTTTACGATTGTTTATGACATAGTAACAAATTCGATATTCGGAAACTATTCGGCATGGGAAATAATACGGAATACGGGAATTATTCGGAGAATTTTGCCAGTGGATCGAAAATAATTCGGTGAAATAACAAAGTTCGTATTATAAATAGGAAATAATTCGATAATTAATCGTTTAGGTTATAATAGGTTTAAGTATATAAAATTTATAAACTCTATGATTGAAATGACAAAAATATAACAATTCTTCAATTCTTTTAAGTGATGGGTAAAAAAATGAATAGAATTTAGGGGTAGTGCTATATAACTATGTGTGACTTAATCATATGTTAGTTACTTTTTCTTAGGGCTGTAACTTGGGCCGGACAACCCGTGCTAGCCCGCAAAAATATGGGTATGGACTTACTTTTGTAATGACCGTGGTGGACGTGAACTCAAAATTTTGAGCCCGTAAAAAAGATGGGCTGGACATGGGCAAAGGTTTCTACAAGCCCGTCCAGCCTGTGGGAAAACCAGTTCGTCTAACTATTATATAGTATATATTACACATACACACAAAATATATTTATTTTGTTTCCATTAGTCATTAAAAATCGTGGATCGTCTAAGTCTATGCAATCTCGACCCTCAAATTTTTAACCTAATAGAATACTACTCTATTTCTTTTTTGTAATTTCTAAACTCTCAGCCCCCACTTCGACAAAGTCAACGCTTCAAAGCAAAAGGAATGCTCATATTTTTTTTCTTATTTTTCTAAGCTAGGTTGAGCAACGGTTCCCACTTTTGTTCATGTTTAGAGATCTTTGAAGACTTTACTTTTCCTACTTTATTTCTTATTATAAGATTAAAGATTTTTTTCTTTTTCTCTCTCATTTTGTCTCAAATAGTTGTTTCCATGCTTATATTTAAGTTTATTTTGAGACTTTAATGTACTTTATTCCATTATCATGACTAAATTGTAGAGGTGGATTGTTAATGATATATGTCTCGAAATCGTTTTAAAAGAAAGTAATTCGTAACCATGGATAACCCGTGGACAGCCCACGTCCAGCCCGTGTCCACCAAAATTTTGATGGGCTTGGCGTGGACTCATATTATTTGGCCCGTAGATGGGCTGGGCTGGACATGGGCACAACTTTTGGAGAGCGGGCTGGTCATGGTCTAACCCTTGGGCCCGTCCAGCCCGCCCAAGTTGCACCCCTACTTTTTCTCAAAATTGAACAAGAATCACGTGGTGGTGTGGTGAGTGAAAAAAAAAATGAATGGAGAATGCAGGTAGTGTTAAATAACTATATGTGGCTAAATAATATTTACTACCTTTCATCAAAACAGAACAAGAGTCTACGGTGGTTTGATGGCACGGAGAGGAGTTTCCAACCACCATGCCCTGGGTTCGAATCCATGCAGCTGGAGAGTTCCTTGCTTTCCCCCATTTTTAAAAAAAAAGGGGGGTTTTTTCACTCGCGATAAATTCGTAAAGATCGCGATATTTACAAATTATACGTGAAAAATTCAAATATTCGCCATAAAATATTGTTTTAGTCTTTCTGTTAATTTATTGCGATAAATTTGTGAATATCGCCAATATCTCGTGAATATTGTTTCTATGGTTTATGAAGTTCACCTGGCCAAGCAAGCAAAAGGTGAAGTCATAAAGTTTGTCTGTAGAAAAAATCAAGGTGTAGACACCTCAGTTTTGTAGTTGTTATTAATGAAATAATGCATGGGCTTCGTTACTAATAAGAGTTTATTTTTAAGATTTATGCCTAGTAATATTACTTAATTTGGTCCAGTCCAGTTGTTGATTCAGTAATTGGGCTCAGTCCAGTCCATGTCTAGATTTTCATTTTGTCTAGATAATTTAGGTCTTGATGTAAGGGATTAAATCAATGATTTATATGATTTAGGAAGACAAGTGTCGAATCTATAAAATTTCAAAATTTGGAAAAAATATTATAAGTTTTTGGGATGAACTGTCGGTTTGTACAAATTGACCGGTTAGTTGACTTTAGTAAATCTGGAAATTTTATCAAATATTCTATCTTATCGTCAGATAGCAAATTGGCATGACCATGCTTATCAATTCTGGCGCCCCATAACTTTATAAATAGGCTTATTTGCCATCATTTTCAGGGGCCTCAATTTAATTTCAGCTTTTTCTCCCTAGAGCTTTTATTTTCTCTTGGAAAGGGTATATCATCTCTCCAGAGAAATTAGCCATTCGTATTCACTTACAAAAGTCATTTAATCCCTTGAATTGTGGACCTCTGGAGAGCATTCCCGAGCCGTCCAAACAAGCAAAATTGTGAGGTAAATATTAATAACTTTTTTATTTTTATAAATTTTTACTTTGATTTATTATTAAAAATTCATATTATTGTTGTCATAATTTTAGTTTACCTTATATGAGTACAAAAACAAATTCTACATGTTTTAAAACTCTATCAAATTAATTTATCAATATATTAGGCCTTAAGTTGAACTATTAATACCTCAAAAAAAATTAAGATAACAAAATAAAGACTGAAAATAAGAAAAAAATATATCAAAAATTTTAAAAATTAAATCAGATGACTTTGTAAACTAATTTTGAAAGATCTTAATTTATGAATTATTTATCTTTGATTTTATACAGGATTTGGTGTATATGATTCCCAATTTAGAATTTGAGGTCAATTTTATGACACATCATCATATTTGATTTTGAGTCCTTTTTTCTTTCTTATCCATTTTTATCAAAATTATACATGTACCGTGTAGAAAAAACAGGTACACGGTACATGTATAATTTTGATAAAAATGGATAAGAAAAAAAAAAGGACTCAAAATCAAATATCAGCCATGGCCGCCCCACCGTGCGCAGGTGCGCGTGGGCGGCGGCCAGAATCCGGCCTTGCTTTTGATTGCTTTCCGTCATGATGTGTTTTGGATTCGTTGAGGGTTAGGGTACTTCCGTGGCCGGCGATGGATGGAGGGTGGCCGACGGGGACAGCGGCGGTGCAGTGAGGCGCCATCTCCCTCAGTCTGTGCCGATCTCTCTCGATCTACGTAGATCTGGATTTTTCCTCGATCTACTAGATCGTTTAGACCGAATCGATGTGGCCGGGATTTCACCGGCGGTTGCCGGAATCCTGCCGGCAGAGCGTGGGATCTACAGGCTCTGGGTGATCGTGCTCAATAATATGCTTGATTGACGAGGTTGTCATTGCTAGGGTGTTTGTCTTAAATTTCGACAGTGGCCGGATCTCCACCGGCGGCGACCGGAAACCCACCGGCGGCGGCCGGAAACAACCGACGAGGGCAGAAATTTCCGGCAGCAGTGGGGGCTCAAAAGCAGGAAAGGGGTGGGGGGGAGGGGTTGCATTTTGGGTTTACTGGGTTCTGTGAATGGGTTGTCCTCGGGTGGGGGGTGGGGGGTGGGGGGGATAAGGCCTCGGGGGGGGGCATAGGGGTTTGGGCGCGTGTGTGTGTGGGGGGTGGGGGGAGGGGGTATAGGGTAACCTGCTCTGGGGGGGGGGGGGATGGTTTATAGTCCTGCTTAGCCGGCTGTGTTTGTTTGGTTTGTTGCCCGATAGCCGGTTGTGTTTGTTTTGGTTTGTTCCCTGGGTTTTTCGGTTGCCGTGATTTGGGGGTGGCAAGGTCGGTAAAATATGGTGACCCATGCAAGTTTTACATCCTCTTCATTTTGCGCTACGATCCCTTTGGTTATCGAGTTCACCTTCGATTTTCGTAGGGCTACGTAATCGTACTTCCTCATTGTAATCTTTGTACTTTTATTTGTTGTTGTTTATAATCTGTAGGCCTACACATATTACTTTAAGTTAGGCTGAAGTGTAGGATATGCTCTGCTTCAGTTTAATTGTAATTAGTTTACGGTCTATAGGTTCGTGGTTTAATTTCTTGTATACTCTGAGTCACGAATTTGTCGTGACCTTTTCGGCCGTTTGGCAAAACCTTGTAATCGCTTCAAAGCGCTTTAATTTCAATGCTATTCTCATCTTTATCAAAAAAAAATACATGTACCGTGTAACATCCTAATTTTTTTCGGAATGTTAAACAATCAATCGATCACAATAATGCCACAAGCTGTCAGAGAAACTAATCATTAATCATAATCTTAGTAAAT
Organism: Escallonia rubra; assembly: GCA_033065855.1. NCBI lineage: Eukaryota > Viridiplantae > Streptophyta > Magnoliopsida > Escalloniales > Escalloniaceae > Escallonia > Escallonia rubra. The sequence goes on along the minus strand of JAVXUO010000345.1, from coordinate 63,828 downwards.
TATCGTAGTGAAACATCAATCTAAGTCTTAAAAGTTTAAACAATAATATTCACCCACTCAAAGGCTCTAAAGATCAATACCAAAATTTAATTCTTTTTCTTTCGCTCGCTCAAATCCATGCTGGCAACCTCAACCTAATGCTGGCAATCACCTGCGGAAAAGAAGTCAAAGGACAGTGAGCTTTTGAGAGCCCAATAAGGCCGATTGAGAGTTTAAAAACAATCAAAATGAATCGGACGATTTTACATTTAAGCTAAATAAAAAAATTTAAAACGGAGAAACAGAGCAATTCAAATAATTTTCTTTACAGAATCAAATGATAATTTTAAAATGGGTTTCAAGTAAAAACCACTGTAATGTAATGTAAATATAGGGATGAGTATCAACTCAATCCCTTAAATAATAGTCATTCAAAACACTTCAGGTATAATAAAGCATGAATGGATAATATTGAACATGAGTAGTAGACTATAGCAAAGTCACCTCGGCAGTACTCGATACGATTTACATATGCATATGTACACTGACTAGTCCATCTAGGTACTAGTTTAACCCAACCAACAGACCATCCTTATAACTCCCAGATTACTAACTCATGTCAACATTGAGAAGCAATAAATAGAAGCAAAAATATTTTACGATGATTGAGTCAATAAACAGATAAGTATTAATCAGAATTTCAAACGATCGCTAAAGGGCTCAAATTAGGGTTTCATGAGCAGTTTGAAAACATCTTTTATATCAAACATAAAATCGAATCAATGTAGTTCATAAAGTTGTCATAATAAAACATTTGAAATCAGCCGATGACATAGGGTTAGGATAGAATTCCTTCCCTCAGTCCAAGTTTAGCGATGCTACCAACCTCGATCAATATTTTCTGAATAAACCTAGATTGGCATTTCACATGTTAGAACACAATTTATACTACAATGCTATAAATATAGTATCAACTACCCAAATGATGCTCACTTCTAACTCCAAAATCGCTCAACTCAAAACGGTTCCCGCACACGACCAACTTAGCCGAAAATACTATACGCTCCCAAACGCGTAATGATATCCCGAAATTCATAATAAATTACAAATAAACACTTTTATAGCTTAAAACATTATAAAAAGTCAAAAGATGAAGTTTCTAAAATTTTGAATATTTCCAAATTAAAAATAATTACTTTAAATTAAATAAAACCCATAAATAGCCATAATTTCTTCTAGTTGGAAATAAAATCCCATAACTTTTGTAACAGCTTTAAAGTAGGTATAAAAATTATAGAAATTTAAATCAAAAATTAAAAGGCATTAAAACTATTTTTAAATTATTCATTTTGCTAAAACCAATGCGATACAGAAACCATAAAAAATCAACTCCAAAAATCATCAAATGCAATCTGAGTCCTATTTATACCATAAAGACATTACTCTAATTTTTCCTTGAACATTTTCAGGGTTTAAAGGCTCCAAAAGAATTTACAAGTATGAACTTGCAGAAATTATTAAAAATACATACAATATCCGAAAAAATATGAAATTTTAACAGTAATTCTACTATTGCCGTATGATCGTTCCTGTAAAGTTTTACTCCGGAGTAACATTTTTTGACAAGCGTACAATGCCCAACAGCCCGTGGTACAACTGTACGAGAACAGTGTACCACCCTAATGCACATACCCATTACTGTTCACTCGTCTTCTTCTTCCTTCTCTCTGCAAGAAAACCCAGAAATTTCCTTCACACATTCCCCCTTCCAGGTAGCCCCTTCTTCTCCTTTTTCACTCACTTTAATACAATCAAAACACTACCACAACTCACACAAACACCCACACTCAAACCACTTATACACACATAAAATCACACACAGCACATGTACTACACTTCCCACACAATTACACATACATGCACACCCAGTCCAAACCCACCATTTTTCACCTTCATTACACCTACAAACACACAGCCATGCAACCCCCCATTTTGCTCCTTCATTCACCTACAAAAAACCACTCCAAATCCACACACGAATGGGCACAATATACTCAGCATTGTTCCCTCTTCCTCCCTCTTTGTCCCTTACCCAACACACTACACAAAACACACACTAGACGGCTGCCTTGCAGCCCTTCTTCCTCCCTCATTACATACCCATTACACACCAAAAACACACCCAGCAGTAGCTTGACTTCTTTTTGTTTCATTCACTCAGGCACACCCATTACCATGCACACAGGTTCACATACCTCTCTAAACTCTCCCACAGAAGTCACACGACCAAAAAGAAAAACAGGATTTAGCTTTAGTTATTTAAAGAGAGAATCCTGGATGTTGCCTCCGACTAGTTCCATCCCTTTTAAGCTTGTCCTTCCGCAAGTTATCCTCCACATAAGAACCGGTATCTCCTTAAGCTGTCAAACAGGCTAGACAGACATCAACCCACCGGGAAATTGATCATCTCCTTAGATCATTCTTTAAGAGCTTGGCCAATACAAAGCCAGGCTGCAGGAGACATCATACAGTTTCACTAACTTCCCACCGTACACACAAATTCATGCTAGTGCAACGTCTTGTCCCCAAAAGGATGACCTTCTCAGAACACCCCTGGCGGGCATGGCTGCTTTGCAACCCTATTCGTTTTTCTCTCAAACCCACATTTTTTTTTTATTCACTTCTTCTTCCCACTCTCAAGCCACTCTTAGACCCACATATATACTTGCACTCATTATACTCTTACTCACAGGTTATACACACACGCACACAAAGGCAACACTTACACAGTTTATAGCGCACACACAAAAACGCACTGAAAACCCGCAATCCTTCCATTTGCACACCCGTTAAACACACATATATATAGGCTGTTTGCAGCCCCCCCTGCTTATACATAACCTAACTTTCGCGGCAGCGCCGGAGCAATTACTCACGGCTAACCCTCTCTCTCACACAGCTCCCTTTCCACACGCAAAAGCAAGGTAATGGTCATGGTTTCTCACTCACGCAGGTAACTCTCTTTCTCCCTATATCTGTGATATACCCACAATCCCCACAATTTGTCTACAATCAGCCATAAACCCAAAAGTCCTCGCGGATCTCTCATGCGTCCCCATTCACTGAAATCTATTATTGAATAAGAGAGAAAAGGCTCTAAAAGAAAACTTACCGGGAAATAAATTCGATCGCAGGAAGAATTCGCTTCTCTTTCCCTCTATCTTTCTCTCTCTCTGCGTCCCTCTATCTCTGTTCCTCTCCCAAACGCAACAGACGGACAAGGGTGTTGGAGGCTGCTCTCCTAATATATGCATTTATATAAAACCCTAAAAGAAAACTACCAAAACCCCCTTCCGATTTCATTAGTTATTTTTTTAAAAAAAATTACTCAAAACTTTTTATTATTAGGAAATAGCCCAAAATAATTATTTATGATAGATTAATACACTAAAAGAAATATTAACGGGTATGACATAATCTCGCTACGTTAGTTGTCGCTAAAAGTTACCGGTAGAACTCGGTCACGCTAATCATCACTAAAGATCTAAATAAGTATTTCTTATAACTACTATCATTAAATCACAACTTAATTATAGTTTCTAAACATTATCGCTAAAGATAACAAAATTTACTGCTCACCAATTGTCGCTAAAGATCCAATAAATAATTAGCTAGGATATTTAGCATAAAACTAGCCTTGGGTTTTGGGGTGTTACATACCGTGATTCTTTACTTTGATTTATTGTTAGAAATTAGTAACTGTTGTTGCCATAATTTTAGTTTACCTTATATGAATAAAAAACCAATTGTACACCTTCTAAAACTCTACCTAATCAATGAATCAACATATTAGGACTTAATTTTGAGTATTAACACCTCAGAAAAAACTTTATGATAACAAAAGAACACTAAAAAATATAAAAAAATATATATAAAATAATTTTAAAAATTAAGTCATATCACTTTGTAAATTATATTCAAAAGATCTTGATTTGTAAATTATTTATCTTTGATTTCATACATGATTTTTGTATTTTACATTTTTGAGATTTTTTTTATTTTAATAGTACTTTTTGAGGCGTTAGTAGTGAAAGTTAAGCCCTTATATGTTGCTATATTGAATAGGTAGAGTTTTAAAAGGTGCAAAATTGATTTTCTATTCTTATAAAGTTTAGCAAAATTATGCCAATAATACCCGAAAATTTTCCATAATAAATTATAGTGGAGAATCACGATGCATGTGTGACTTTAGTAAGTAGAAGTTTTTTAAGTACTTTGATGTATTAGTAGTGAAAATTAAGATTTTATATGTTTGTAACACCCCGATATTCTTAACGAATTAATTAAAAAATAAATTCTTTTTAGCAGTGAATGAATTTTTAGCGTCGAACTTTTTAATTAGAAATTTTAGCCATGAAATTTTTAGTTAGTATCGATTAGTGTAGCGGGGTTATGTAATACCCGGGTAAACATTCAGAATTTTCCTAAAAACTAATGGGTTCTTGGTAGTTTTCCACCCTAGGATTTGTTATATCTAAAGATATTTAGCTTTTGAGAAAGAACAAAACAGCTGTCATTTTTTTCCTCCTTTTTTCTGACCCACTGTATAGAGGGACGAAAAATCCGGTGAAGGGATTCAGATTTCGGTAAGATGCCTAGTCTATCCCCTCCTCTGCTATTTTCATGATCCTTTTTACCTAATATTATGGGACGTTAGGAGCAATAGCCAAATACAATTTATTGGGTAACAAAGCACAGTGTAATTGCATCCATTGAGGTTATTTCATTTTGTAGATCATAGCTTGTTTTTTTTTTTTTTTTCCTTAGTTGTGCGTGAGTGCTATGTGATGAGTGTGTAAGATCTGTGAAGAGCCGTGAAGGGGTACTGCGCTTAAGCAGTGGTGTGCGCGGATGTGCTGAAGAGAAAAGAGAGAGAGACGGTTGAGGGGTAGAAAATGGGTTTGGGGTTATGCTTATGAGCTGTGCGCGCGCGCGCTTGTACTGCTACGGTGTGTGTGCTGTTGTGCAGCTGTGAGTGTGTGCATGCCATGGTGTGTGGGCTGCTGTGCAGCCGTGGGTATGTTTGTATTGTGTGGTGTGGTGAGTGTATGCGCGGTGATGCGTGTGTGTGGGCTGTTTTGCAGATGTGTAGTGCGCCGTGTGCGTGAGTATGTTTGTGTTTTTGTGCAACTGTGTGTGATGTGCGTGCGTGGCTTGTGTCAAGTGAAGGAGGGGCTGCCAAAACAGCCTCATATGTGTTTGTTTGGGTGCATGAATATGTGTTTTTGTTGTGTGTGTTAAGGGATATACATGTGTTTTTTTTATTTTTTTATAAGCAAGTTCATAACATGAAGATAAACGCTCGGAGAGCTTACAGCAAAAGATTAGTTCCCCTCATCACCCATTAACAAAAGGATATGGTGGATGGATGATGCAGGAACTAAACCAACAAAATGGTTAAAGGCTGCCCATTTGGCCAAAGAATGGGCCATCCTATTAGCATATCTATCAACTTTAACAAAGTTCCAGCATGGAACCAATTTCAACTTCATCTTAGCGTCTTCAATAGTAACTTGGCATCTCCAGCTCGGTGAAGCCTCAGAGTCATTAAACCAGTTGATAACATTCTGGGCATCTCCCTCGAAGATGATATGAGTGCATTTGTATTGCAAAGCCAGCTCTATAGCTGAGAGAGCAGCCAGGGCTTCAGCATGTTCCGGCTCCGTAATCGTAGATGATTCAGCATGCGCTGCGATAATCACCCCAAGATGATTCGATATAATGACTGCTTGGATAGACTTGTTTTCTCGTACCGCCGCATCAAAATTGATCTTGAACCATGAGGGTGGAGGGCAATTCCAACCCTTCGAAACAACGAAGTTATTGTTGGTCGGAACTAAAGCAGCACAATGATTATTGAAACTTCTCAAAACATTCTTTGCCACCTGAGAAGCATCAATCTTTGCCTTATGAAAAATCACTTGGTTCCTGCTCATCCATATATATTCCAGAAGAATACTAGCAAATAGAGTGTATCTATGTTTGATATTCAAGTCCTGCGTACAAGGGCGGAGCCCAAGCATGACCAGGGGGGCCATGGCACCCCCCCCCCCCGCCCCACACCCCCACCCCACCCTATAGTTTGAGAAAAAAAATTTGTTGTCTTAAACAATATATAAATATGTTTAAAATATTTACTAAAATGTCAATATATTATAAATGAATGTATTAGAGTTTCATTTTGTTATGTTATTTACTTGTTTGTACTGTCGACCGTTGTAGTGTTTATCTTCTTCGTTCCTTTGTCCATCTTCATTTTTTTCAAATTATAAATCACCATATTATAAAGAAAACACTAATAGATCAAGGTTAGTTATTATTTTTTTCTTTTTTAGTTTAAATTCTTATAATATGTTATACATGACTATTGTCATCATACAATTGGTAATCACACTAGTAATACATATATACAATAAGAGTTAAGTTTAATTCATCCAAGATTAATAGTTTGCTGTTGACTAACTTTATCAAGTTAAATAAATCACTACAATAGTGATATTATATGATTAATAGTCAAATTGAGCAAATCTATTTTATATTTAACGTATTCAATCGTAACGCGAATTCTTTTATGTTAGGAGTCAATTTTTTTTATGACTTTTGGTCCCCCCGGTTGAACTTCCTGGATCCGCCCCTGCCTGCGTACCTGGGAAGTGAGGAGTTATGATTCCTTCCAACCATTTTATCCTTGAGAATATCATGGTTATCTGAGAGGGAAGATGGGGGCCGAAAATTTTCTAGTGAAGTCATCCAGAGAGCTCGAGCCAACGGACACCGGAAGAAAAGGTGTAACAGACTTTCTTCCTCGGAATTACAAAGGGGACACTCAGTTTCAACCTCAGGCCTGTACACTTTGATTTTGAGACTAATTGGCAAGATATCCCACGCTATACGCCAGATCAGAATTTTTTGGCGTTCACAGATTTTAGCTTTCCAGATGGATTTCCAAATGGGATTAGAGTTGAGAGGGTTACCTTGAAATCTATACCCATTTTCATTGACGTATGCCGATTTGGAAGAAAAAGATCCAGATTTTGACGGGGTCCAGGCTAAGAAATCCTGGGGGCTTGACGGGGAGATTTTAATCTTTAAAATCTCCCTAATGGTAGAATCCGGAAAAAATTCCTGCAATTTCGATATGTTCCAAGAACAGGAATCATTATCAATGAATCTCGACACTTTCGAATGCCATACATCATCCGAGGCTACCTCCCTCTCTGAAGCAGAAATAGATATAGATGAAGGCTTAAATTGCGGTAGAGTGGGGATCCAAGGATCTCGACTAAAATCTATGGTTTTCCCATCGCCAACAACATAGCATGCACCCTTCTTGATGAGATTTATACCCGAACAAATCCCTTTCCAAGTCCGCGAAGTTGTCTTTGGGGGGGTGTACTCCAGAAAAGGTGTACCTTTGAGATACTTCGCTTCCATTATTCTAATCCGGGATTTCCAAGGTTTGCTTAACACTGCCCAGCCCAATTTCGCAAGAATAGCTTTGTTGAACTCCTTCATCGTCTTAAATCCCATACCTCCATATCTTTTTGGGACACACAAAGATGTCCAGGCTTTGGGTGCAAAGAAATGTCTTTTGTTTTCGTTATGGCCCCACCAAAATTTTCTCATAACCGCATCAATGTTGTCGCAAATGTTGGTTGGGATGGCAAAGGTAGACATAGTGTAGGTGGGGATTGCCATAGCAACAGATTTGATCAATGTCCCTCTCCCAGCTTGTGACAGGCATTTTGATTTCCATCCGCTTAACCTTTGTTTCACCCTTTCAACTAATGACGAAAAGATATTTCTTTTGCTTTGGTTTGTGAACATTGACAAGCCCAAATACTTGTCATTTGGAGGAGTCGACTTGATGTTCAGAATGTTGCACATATCGCTTCGATCGGATCTTGACATATTTTTGCTAAAGAAGAGTCTTGATTTCTCACGATTGATAGATTGTCCCGACCATTTCTCAAACTTGTTCAGGCATCTCAGGACTGATTCCGCTTCGCTTTTGTTCGCCCTACAAAATATAAAGAGATCGTCAGCAAAAAGAAGGTGCGTAATCGCGGGACTTCCTCGACTCGCTTTGATTCCTTTTAAGGAACCCATATTTTCTTCTTTTAGTAGCAGGCGAGTGAGAACTTCAGCACCCATAATGAAAAGGAACGAAGATAGAAGGTCTCCTTGGTGGAGACCTCTGCTCGGGCTGAACTTTTTGAATGGGGCTCCATTGATAAGAGTCGAGAAGGAAGGAGTCGAAATACACTGCTTAATCCACTGGATCCACTTTGTATCAAAACCAAAATTTTCCATAACAAGCAAAAGGAACCTCCATTCCATCTTGTCATAAGCTTTCTCCATATCAATTTTAATAGCCATCAATCCCTTCTTCCCTTTCTTCTTCCTCATCGTATGCCACAATTCTTGAACAAGAATGATGTTATCATTTATCAATCGGGTGGGCACAAAGGCTGCCTTAAGCGGTGAGATGAGTTTATGTAGTACAGATTACATTCTAGCAGCTAGAATTTTAGCGATAAGTTTGTATGCCACGTTGCACAAGCTTATGGGCCGGAATTGAGTGACTTGGACAGCATTTTCGGATTTAGGGATGAGAGTAATGTGGGTGTGGTTTAACTCTTTAATGAAGAGACCAGACCTGCATAGACCTCCAGCAGAACGAACAAGTTCGACAAAGTGTTGATTAATGTAACCAAGAGCATAGAGAAGGGGAGAGACAGAAACAGAAGAACACTTAGTTTCAGATAGGAAAAGAACTTCAAAAGGAGATATGCGCACAAGGCGCCCGAGGGCTCGTACCTTTTTTCCTGGTACCGAGCCCTTGATAATTACTAGAGAGGATCAACATGGTGGGGGTGGTTGGAGGTGTATTCCTCCTTCCACATTGAAGGCTAGAAGGTTCTGAACAATGGGAGTTGAGATGGTTTGAGAGTGTTTTGATCCTAGGTGACGGGCTTGTTGTTTAAGAGAGAAACTTTTCTCTGGAGTTTTGGTTTTTGGAGATGGTTTTAGAGGGGGAACGGAGATGTTCACAGTTTGAGGGAGGGGTTCGGCATCAGAGATTTTTACTTTTTTTGGGCTACAGGTGGGCTGCATTCTAGTTTTCTTTTTTGGGCTTGAAGATGGTTATTGGCTAAGTGGGGTAAATGGGGGGTTTGGGCTTGGTCAGAAGGGGTTTGGGTCTTCAAAGGCTGGTGGGAAAGGTTGAGAGTTTTAGAAGGCCTAGGATCAGACGAAAGGTCGACACTGAACTAGTTTGTAACTAGGGGACTAGGTAGTTTCTGAGATCAAAGATTTGGAGGGTTAAGGGTTGGGGAGGGGTTCAAGAGAAGAGGTGATTGGTTTTGGATGACAGGACGGGGGCTTGACACGGAGATGATTTCTGATGGGGGCAAGTCTGCCAACGGGTTGTAGGTAAGGCTATGGGAAGGGAGTTGTTACAGATAGTCAGGGGTAGGTTTATGGGGAAAGACTTTGGATAGATTCAACTCGGGATGTGTGCCAGTTTTTCCGTCCTTACCGGTATGGGAAGTAGAAGGAACTTCCAATTCTGGCAGGGGTTCCAGCTGGAGTCGTACCTTCGGAGGAGACCACGCACGGTTAAAAATGGAATACATGTGATCGCCCTCAAAGGAAGCACGGATCCCAGGATTATACACTCTTGTTTCTCCTGTAATCACCCGTTGTCCAGATGGGTCTGCTGGTCTATGGCACCATTTTTTCACGTGACCCAAATGGCTGCATTGGAAACAAAAATCCGGGAGTCGCTTGTACCGAAATTGAACCCACGCATCTTCCATGCCTGCCCGTATCATAGGGAAGCCTTTAGGGAATGGTTCTTCGATGTTCATGTCTACCCTGAGGCGCATAAAGCCTTTTTTACCTATTTTCCCAGCTTTTGATTCTTCAATATCCAGGAGATTCCCAAGTCTTTTGCCTTTAATGATAGCATTTTTCCGGGTCATTCGATTTGGAGGAAGCCCACAGATTCAATTCGGACCCAGAAGGGAGAATGTGACAGGGAAATTTCCTGCAGAGTTTTTTTTGGCGGCCATGGCTGGAGAACCAGGTGAGAACCCATAATCGACCAGGGGTGTTTATCCAATACCCGTTGTAAATCTTCTTGGCATTTGAACTTGAACAGCAACCGGTCTTCTTGTTCACAGATCACTAATCCAAATGATGAGTTCCAGGCTTTGATGATAGTATTTCAGACTCCTTTTCTGTTGAGAGGTTTATCGCTGGCGATTTTTCCCACCAAGGTGAGCAATAGGTTTGTGTCAAGATTAGAAGGGTCAGTTTCCAGCTCAATGGGCTCATAGTTACATTTTAGACGTTGGGTTTTTTCTATCAGGTCATTGATATCTACCTGGGCCTGTGGATTCATAGTGACCCCAGGACAGAAAGAGGAGGTTAAAGGTGAAGGTAGAAAAAGGAAGTGAATGAAGAGAGAGGGAGGAGAGCTGGAAAAAGGAAATGAATGAAGAGAGAGGGAGGTGGTAAAAAGGGACGAAGGGAGAGAGTCGAAACTGCACCAGACAGAGGAAGCAAAGTAGAGGCTGGTCCAAAAACCTCTAGTCGGCCGGGACCGTTAATGAGCCAACTTAGCTCAGGGAGAGATAGACGGCCGGAACCGTTAATGAGCCAACTTAGCTCAAGGAGAAGTAGAACGCCAGCACACGGGCTCCATTTTTCTATATTGGGTAGGAGTTACATGAGTGTTTTGTGAGTGTGTGATGGGTGCTTATGTGGGTGTGTGTAGTGAGAGTGTGCATATGGTGTAAAATGGGAATACAAGTGTGTGTTTTGTGTGTATGCTGTGAGGGGTGTCTGTGCTTGTGTGAAAACAGGAATGCACCACTGCCGTAAGGTAGTGGGTGCAATCGGTGGATTGCCTTGTGCATGTGTGTGTTCATATGTTTGTGGTGTGTGTGTCATTATATGTGAAGGGTACTGTGTGAGAGGGGTGAAGTGGTTGTGAGTGACAGGTTGTGTGTGTGGAAATTGAGTGTTTTGTGTGAGTTTGTGGTCCATGTAAGATGGAAAAGGGATTGCCAAACAGCCGCATGAAGATGTGCGGGTGTATTTTCTGTAAGTAAATAGTGTGTGTATGTATTGAGTGTGATTTTTAGTGTAAAGTATCTTTATAGTAGAGTGTGTGTGTGGGTGTATACATATATATATAACTATGCATGTGTGCGCGCGCGCGCTTTTGTGTGTTGTGTAGAGTGGTGTGTGTACGTGCTATGTGCATGTGTGTGCAAGGTGAAATGTGAGGGTACAGCAGATTGGGGAAGAAAAAAAGTGGGTTTTGAGTACACAGTTAGTGGATCTTGGGTTAGCAAGTGATTATTAGCGCGTAAAATTTTAAAGTATAATATCTTAGGCTATAATAGAATTTCTCGCAAATTTTATTATTTCTGAAATTGTATGTATTTTTAGTATTTTCTAAAATTTCAAAATGGCGCGTGCATTGGTAGTGCATAGTGATCATCAGCATATGAAACTTCAACATATAATATATTTCTGGTAAAATGTCATAATTTTCTGAGATCACATGTATTTTTAAAATTTTCTACAAACATAGATTTCTAAAATTATTTCGGAGCCATTAAACTCATGAAAATATTTTGGGAAAAATATAGTAACGTTTTTATAGTATAAAGAAGACCTATATTAAGTTTGGTGATTTGTAGAGTTGATTTGCTATAATATTTGTGTCGCATTGATTTTAGAAAAATAAAACATTTAAAAATAGTTTTGATGTCTTTTAAATTCGGATTTTAATTTTATAATTTTATATATATTCTAAAATTATTATAGAAATTATGGGACTTTATTTTCATCTAGAAATAATTATGGCTATTTATAGATTTTTATTGCATTTAAAGAAATTATTTAATTTAAAAATATTCAAAATTTCAAATAAATTATATTTTTTACTTCTTATAATTTTTTAAGCTATAAAAGTGTTTTGTTATAATTGAATATGTTTGGAGTATCGTTACGCATTAAAGAGTGCATAGGAATTTCGATTAGGTTAGCCGTGGGCGGGACTGCTTTGAGTTAAGCGATTTCAGAGTCAGAAGTGAGTACGTGGTGGTTGTTAAGACTAGGTTTATAATATCATAGCATAGATTGTGTTCTAACAAATGGATTGCCAGTCTAGGTTTATTCAGAGAATCTTGATCGAAGTTGTGTAGCATTGCATAGCTTGGAGAGAGGTAAGGATTTTCTCTCTGGGTCTTCCATCATTACTCTGATTTTAAATGCTTATAATAACAGTTTTTTAAAACTACATCGAATTTTGATCTTTATGATTGATATAAAAATATTTTCAATTGTCCGTGAAACCCTAAATTGAGCCTTAAAGCGATTGTTAGAAATTTATTGTTTATTTCATTTGTTTATTGATTCGTTCATCATAAAGCATTTTTATTTTTAATTACTCCTTCTAACTGTTGACATGAGTTAGTAATATGGGAGTTATAAGGATGGTGCATATTTTTGGCGTTATAAGGATAGTTTGCTAGTTGGGTTAAATTAGTACCTAAATGGACTAGTCAGTGTACATATGCATATGTAAAGCATATAATGTCAGGATGCCCTTGCTATAGTGTATTGCTCATGTTCAATATTATCTTTCTCTTTTTATTATACCTGGAGTGTTTTGAATGACTATTGATTTAAAGGATTGAAATGATACTCATCCCTACGTTTATATTGAATTGTTATGATTTCATCAAAAACAAAGTCCTTTTAAAAGATATTATTTGAATTGAATGTAAAAACATTCGTATTATTAGTCTATATTGAAATGTTGTGTTTTATTTGAAAATCCTTTTAAAAAACTATCATTTGATTCTATATGAAAACTTGTCCAAATCGTTGTGATTTTAAATCTTTGATCAACCTTACTGGGCTTTCAAAATCTCACTCTCCTTTGACTTCCTTTTCACAAGTGACAGCCAACATTACGTTGCCTGAGAAAGGATTAGAGACGAGCAAGTAAATTAAATTTTTAGTATTGATTATTAAGATCCCTGCGCGGGTAAACTTCTCTAGCTTGTTGATAAGATTTAAATTGATTTGAGGAATTGTGATGAATAGAATCACGGACATAAGTTCTCATAGTTAGTTATTTAAAAAATCGAGGTTTTTATGTCATTAAATAGTGATTGTTTTAACGCTCCGGGTGTTAAAGCTTCGAATTTTCGGGGTGCTACAATGTTAGTATATTAAATAGGTAGAAGTGCAAAATTGATTTTCTACTCTTATAAGTTTAATAAAATTATACCGATAACACCTACGAACTTTTTAATAATAAATTATAATAAAGAGTCATGATACATGCGTGACTTTAACAAGTAGATATTTTTAAAGTACTTTTGGGGTGGTAGTAGTGAAAAATAATAGTAAAGAGTCATCAAGCATTTGTGACCTTAATAAGAAGAGGCTTTTAAAGTACTTTTGAGGTGTTAGTAGTGAAAATTAAGACATTATATGTTAGTATAATGAATATGTAGAGCTCAAGAAGGTGCATAATTGATTTTCTACTCTTATAAAGTTTAGTAAAATTATGTCAATAATAACTGCAAATTTTTTTATAATAAATTATAATAAGAGTCATGATGCATGTGTAACTTTAATAAGTAGAGGTTTTTAAAGTAATTTTGGGATGTTAATAGTGATAATTAAGACCTTATATGTTACTATATTGAATAGGTAGCGTTTTAGAAGGTGCAGAATCGGTTTTCTACAATTATAAAGTTTAGTAAAATTATGCCAATAATACATGTGAAATTTTTTAATAATAAGTTATAGTAATGAATCATGATGCATGTCCAACTTTAATAAGTAGAGATTTTTAAAGTATTTTTGAGGTGTTAGTAGTGAAAATTAAGATCTTATATGCAAGTATACTGAATAGGTAGAGTTTTAAAAGGTATATAATTAATTTTTTACTCTTATAAAGGTTAGTAAAATTATGACAATATTACTTACGAATTTTTTAATAATAAATTACAGTAAAGAGTCATGGTACATGTGCGTCTCTAATAAGTAGAAGTGACAAAGGAATGTGATATCAAAACAAAGAGTCATGGCGCATATGTATCTCTAATAAGTAAAAGTGAAAAAAGGAATGTGATATGAAAACAAACAGGATGTTGTGTCGCATAAGTAAAAGGCGATGACATGTTGCAAAATTAAAAGGGGTAAAAAGAGAAAAAATTATAAAAAAAAAAATTATGTGTCTCTTCCACAACGCATAATACTCCATTTATTAAATATTTATATAATATGATATGATATTATATTATATTATATAGATATAGATTTTACAAAGGTAGTATTCCAACCGGAGAGCTCTTCTTTTACAAGTGTATTTTCTTAAAAACAAATAGAGAGCTCAAGAGTGTTTCCTTAGAGTAGGCTTCTTCTACTTAGAATTCAAAATAATGGATATAAATTACACTCTCCAGTGTTTAAGATGAGGTACTACATTATAACAAGTTCAGATGCCTTCGTAAACCGTAACTGCACCGAAATACATTTTACTATACATACACGGAAAATTGCTATTTCTACCCCTTTATATGTTTTTATAACATATTTTTCTTGCTAAAAGTGTTCGAGTGACAAGTGTTCATATTTGTTTTGGCTGAATTATCATATTAGGGTGTGGAAAGCGTCTCCCTAGAAGCAGGGGCGGACCCCAAGCATGACCAAGGGGGGCCATGGCACCCACCCACCCACACACATCCCCCAAAGTTTGAGATTTTTTTTAATTGTTTTAAATAATAGATAATTATGTTTAAAATATTTACTAAAATGCTACCATTTTAATTATTCAATGTATTAGATTTCATTTTGTAATTTTTTTTTACTTTTTGTGCCACCAGCTCTGATAGTCTTTTTCTTTCTGGTTCTCTTGTCCATCTTTATTCTTCCAAATTCTAAATCTCCAGATTTTAAAGTAAACACTAATATATCAAGGTTAGTTCTTTTTTTTTAATTTAAATTCTTATAGTGTGTTAACTTATACGTAACTATTGTCATCATATAATTGATATCGTACTAATAATACATGTATACAATAAAAATAAAGTTTTGTTCATGCAAGATTAGTAGTTTGTTGTTGACTAACTTTACAAGTTAAATAAAGCATTATAAATAGTTAAATTATATGATTATTAGGCAAATTGAACAATCTATTCTGCATTTAACATATTCAATCGTGACGTGAATTCTTTATATTAGCCGTTAAAAAATTTTTTATGACATTTTGGTCCCCTCGGTTGGACTTCTTGGATCCGCCCCTGCCTAGAAGTATACCATAAAAAATTTCCTAGGAGGGCCCATGGCAACCCCGATATATATCCACACACAGATATTGCAGGAGAACATGTGTGGTGGTTGGTAAAGAAGATATGAAGGAAGAGAAAGAGAGGGAGGGAGGGAGGGAGGGGGAGGGGGGAGAAGAGGTTGATTAGTTTGTTTATATATGTCTTTATCATTCAAAAATATTCCCCGACGTTTTAAGTTGCAATATGCACCTCCTACCAGGGATATCCTTAACTTAACGGCTGCCATTAGGGCTGGATAATGGATGCTATCCCTGCTATATTTAGAGAGAAAAGTTTGCCATTAAATTTCATTGGAGGGTGGTTCTGTTCATGCGCCATATGTGGGGGCATAAATTAGGAATTAACCTTCTACTATGAGTTAAGTGTTTGACCATTTGATAGAAACAAGAACGTAACCATTTTAGTAGCATCAAATGTTATATATCGACTTGTTAGTTAACTGATACATCCACTTACCTGGAGGGCTCAACGACACGAATCCAACTCGTGAGAAGGAATCCAAGCATGACGATTGAAGTGTACAATTCATTGAAAGAGATATATACCCGGGGCGGAGGCACATAAGCTTTAATTTATCCACAACTAAGTTGGATCTTTCTTTCTTAATTTTCAACAGTACTAGTGGTTCTAAAATGTGAATTACCTAAACAAATTGGGTTTGTATAATGTAAAGAGTGTTTCCCCACCTTAGTTTTGTTTTGCAGATTTTCACTAAGGTGTATTTTCGCCCACCTTTATATAAGTCATGATTCCTTTGCTAGGGGCACCATATAAAACTGTTACATTTAACATGTAAAATGATAAAGAGAGCAAAAAAAAGGAGGAGAAAAACTCACAAAGCCAAATCCGGCGTTCTTATATATGGGCCCAACTTTCATATAGTCAGATCCGTGCTTATTGAGGAAGAGGTTTATGTATGGTACCTCATCATAGATCACATCAACGTTCTTGTTCTTCAAGGCGTCGTGATATTGGTTAATGGTCGTGTATGGCTTGAGGGACACATTGGAATCAAACTCCTTTACTAGTAAGTCCCGCACAAAAGAGCCTTCTTGGTACCCAACTGACTGGATTACTCTAGGTTCAATAGGTTGCAACTAATCTACAGTTAAAATCGAGGATAAGTTGGCTGTGTAAGCCTGCATTACTATGAATACCACATAACCATATCACCATCACAACCTTCGACCATTGATTAGCCATACCCCCTGTCACTGTTAGAGAAGATGTAGCAGGGTTTTTCATTAGCTTGGAAGAAAAGTATTCTTGTTACGATGCATTTTTGTTGCCAAAAATTCACCAATTGGGGAAAACAAATGCTTGCTTGATGTTTTTTCTAAGCATGGATCGTTGTTTCTACTCCCCCATTTAATAAGTCGACTTTAAAGTACGTTAAGTTACCAGTTACTCTAAAAATTCAATATTTCAAAACTAAATCAAAAAAAAAAAAACAAAATATCATACTTTAACACTTTCCTTCACATGGAACTTAACAATTGTATGTGCAGAAACAAAATAAAGTGCACCATAACCAAGTGAACGATTAGTCGGAGTGCAAATTGCACTATCCTAAAAAATGACCAAATAAGCAAGCAAAAGGAATCAAACCCAAGACCTTCCTTAATCAGAACTTTGATACCACGTTAAGTTACAAGTTGCTCAAACGGCAAAAAATGTCAGTGAAAGAATTACCTTCAGGAAAGATGAGGGCAGAAAATGGGAACCAAAAGATCCTGACGAGTTGCTGATGCCATGGAGCTCTAAGTTCGCTGTTGACACGATGCTCTAAGAATTGAAATGCTACTCCAGCCAGCATGCAAGTTACGCCCATTGTCAGCCAAAGCTCCCAACTCAAGGGTTTTACAAAGGTCCAGATGCTTTTGTGCGTGCCTCCTCGTTTGGCTAGGAGCAGCTTATAAACTTCAGAGCTCATGTATGGCAGTGCAAATTCAACATAGGATGTTCGACAATTCAATATTGTTGTATCTCCTACCACTGCATCACATTGTTTTGGCGTCTAATAGGACAAGTGGGATAATGTGTGAGAAGACATATATCAATCAAGAATATGAAGTTAGAGACAAAGATAAGTTAAATTCATATTTTGCGTTATCTTGTATTCCAAATTATTTCTAAATAAACTCTTAGTGGTGGCAAGTTGTATTCAAGAAATGAAATCTTATTTTATAGTTCTATATTTTATCGAGAGCAAGACAATCCCTGTTTTGAGAGTTCTCAAGTACTTTTGCATTTATGTGATCGGCCCGTTCCCCTAGCCAACATAAATTTTTTTTCCTTCTCTCTTTTTCACTTTTGTTGCTTATCTATGTGTAATAAACTATGAGTTAAAGATTATAGGTTTCTGATTTAAACAACTATTAGACGTCCCCATTCGATCTCCAACCAAATTTCAAGCCCAAAAATATATTTCTCAAATATGTTGCTCTACTTTTTACTATTCCTCCACAAATGAGTTTTTAACTTTTCATACTTATGGATTGTCTATATCCTTGTTTTTTTCATATCCTTCCATTTCGTAAACTATATTGATTATCTCATTGTTCTCAAAGAGCCTTTCTTTTCAACCTCACAATTTCCTGTGCTTATGCACTTCTTCTCTACATGTTGACATTCGGCCTTCAGTCCTAGAGATGGACAACTGGCTTGCCTTCCATTGGGTCCATTGGGTATGTATTGTAATATAGAGATCACTTATGCTTTGTAAGCTGGAGATGGAGCAATTGGCAAGATCCTTGCTGGACATTTGGGATTCATATATTTGTTTTCTTTGGGTTAATTTTTGTTCACATGGAATATTTATTCAAAATAGCATGTGTTTTTTTTTTTTTTTTTTTTTTGGGGTGGGGGGGGGAGTTGAGGACATCAAATAATGTTAGATCAATCTAGATGTGGATCAAGTGTAACTTTTAACAGTAAGTGATTAGTTATCTTATGATATAATATTGTTAGGTTGAGATAACTGATAGATTTAAATTATCCTCTTCAGCTATGTATAGGTGCTTGTATTGAACAGATAATTAGAAATGAAGTCATATTTTAAGTTTCTATATATAAGAGCTGAAGATCCAAGAATTACATTTGTTTTGAGTTTCCTTTGAGATTAGATGTGACGCAACTCCGGCAAGTACACCAAGGAACATAAATCCGAAAATACATTCACATCGTCTTTAACTGTTATAGCTTGTTCCAGTAAAGTGACAGCCTTGAGGCGAATCATCAATCGAATAATCTACAGAACCTTAACGAGAATTTTGAATCGATTACCCAAAACCGTAAATAAGAATGGCGTCCTACTCACAACCCAGAATAGCAACCAAAGTACAATCCAATCCAGAAAAAAAAAATCTTATTTACAAAATCCTTTTGGAAGAAACCTGAATCATCATAACCACAATGCATCAGCCATAACGGGCCCACCATAACCTCCACAAAACCACAACCCATCATCCATTTTTGTGGTGATGGACCAGATATGGGATGGACCACAACTGTCAGCAGAGGAAGAGAGAGATCTCAGATCAGCGATGATGGACCAGATCTTGGTCGCTTCAGCCTGGTGACACTGGGTGGACCAGATCTCAAATGCTTTTTAAGATCTGTAGGCTGGTTCCACAAATAAATTAAAATGTAGGGGAACCAATTCCTAATCAACTATATATTTTGGAATTGAACCGGAGATTGAGTGAAAATTTAATGTTAATGATGATTATTAGTGTTAAAAGTAGAAGATTTTTACTAAAACTGCGCAAGCACACGACATTGCCTTTTCAGGGATAAACAAGTCTTAGTTGCTTATAGAATTGATAACAAGTTAGGTAATTCGACTCAGGCTAATAATATCTCAGATGGCTCACACACTACGGAATGAAAATGAAAATAAAATAGTATTAAGTACTCCGTATAAGATTAGCCAACGAGGAGGAAATCTTTCGATGATTTAGCTTACTTCATAGAGCCAATAATTCCATCTTATATGCGATGATTCTTAAGCATGTCATTCAACGCGCACTTGCATAGTGTTTGATGTTGCATAAAGGCATGAACCTTGTCGCTGAAGACAAAACTCAAGGCATGTAGTTCACCTGCTCAGCTGCCGAGCGGAGAAAGAGTCAAGCTTAAGGAGCAAATCTGCTCGGCTAATCTATTGTCTGCGAGTATTCTTTCCAGTGAGTAATTGCATGAGAGTGGCATCATCTTGAGTCATAAACCCATGGTGCAGAGGAGAGGAGCTCTGCTGTGAATTGAACCGAACGTGATTTTCGTTTAAACTTACTATGGTGTTAAATGCAGATTCAATCGCAACCATACTCGAGACCTCTGCTCAGCCCTACTTGGAGGATGTGCCCTGAATAAACAAATGTTTGATGCAATGGCAGTTTGGACTTCTGTGATGAGCATTTCTGCTGACAATCCTGCTATGATCGATCAATTTCACATAGACTTGGCAGCACCTGCCCATGAGATTCCACCACCTTCGGCTTAAGAAAACAAGCCAACAATAAGATTTGGTCCTTCAACTGCAAGTTGGATAGGCTAGGCAGAGGGGGGGAAAAAAAGGAAGCCAAATAGGAGCAGCAGCTTGGGAAAGACCAAAGAACTTCACTCCCCAACATGGATGGTCACCCTTGAGTAGTTTGTTTTTTCACAACAAAAGGACAGAGCGCAAGTGGGCTGGCCCTGGGAAGGCCTTGAAGCCCATGCCTGCCTTGGTTTGTGCTCAGAAAATGGCCCAAGAAGTTGCACAAGTACAGATAGTAGGTCTATATAACTCAGTTGAATTTTAAAACTGGAAATTAACAAACTCTCTTTAAGGCAATTGTTGCGGTTTAAGTTGGGGCCGATAAGGTGATTCAAGCCGACCAGACTTTGAAAGAAAACTTTGAAAAGATCACTGTTGCTAATAATTATCATTGGAGGTGGAGAAAAAGGCTAAGGCTGCAACCACTTAGTTAATCGCTCAGGAGGTGGAGATGACGTAGCTGAGGGTGCAAAAGCAGAGAGCTACAATCCTTTATTGGAATTCTCCAGAGTTCAGCGAGCAACGAAAGAAGTATTACAGACTTGCTTTAGTCCAAGGGTGGTCGCAAATGTTCCTAGAGGAATACAACACTGTCTTCAAGATTCCATAAGGGTGGTCCTTGCATTTCTCGATTTGGGTCACTGATAATGGTAGTTAGTTTGATAACTCTACCTTCAGGACCTTTTGCTCTAGCTTATCTATTGAGCATCGATTTACTTTGCGGCGTATCTATTCTCAAACAGCCAGACTGAAGCTATAAACTGCACTTTTCTTCAAGGAGTTAAAGAGAAGCTTGATTTGAGTAGATGAACTCCCCAGGCTTATAGTATAATGAATACGAATCCAAAAGGAAAGACTCCCTTTAACTTGTCTTGTGGAATGAAGGCTAACGCGTATCCTATTGAGAGTGGATTACCGTTTTCGCATGTCGCATCATTTAATTGGTTGCAATAAGGTGGAGCTCAAAGCTAATTTGGACTTGTTAGACAAAACACGAGAGCAAGCCCGGATTCCCTCTTCTCTTACAAGCAGAAGGCTGCACGTTCTTAAGTTGGTAGTGAATTTTACTCCTTGAGCGGCCTCAAGGTTATGCTCACAACCTTTTCATCCTGGTATTTTTCCATAAAATGGAGGCATCTTCCTCTAAGGATGTCGTGGGTAAGCTTCCGCCTGACTGGGAAGGACCATATATGGCGATCAAACTATGAGGACCTGAGGCTCACCATTTGGAGACATTCAACGAGAAGTCTATCACACTTGGAATGCTACCAATCCTCGACAGTATTATTTTTTATTACTTAGTGATTAAGGAAAAACACCAGTTTAGTGTGGGGCATGTAACTCTTCCTTCGTATGCCTAGGGTTTGTCTCTCTTTAAAGTTAGCACCTTTCGTTGGACCAAACTATGTTTCTTTCTTTCATACTAGTGTCTCTTATGAGAATTTTAAAGGAGCAAACCCTTTTTGGTTAACTATATCTTTTCCTTTTTAAAATTACATATTGTCGCCAAAGGCTTTAGGTGATTAAATGAAGTTACAGTTTAACACAAAGGATGCAGAATGTTTATTTCATTTTGAATCACAATTTACACACGGGATTCATGATTAAATTCAAGTCTATGCCTAAGCTACTGCTTGCTGACCCCTAGAACAAGCCCATGCAGGCTCCTCAACTTCCTCTTCATGCCTTGAGTGGCAGACGACTACATAACACCACATGGCAAGTAGAAAGGGATCTTATCATAAACTTTGGCTCTATTGAATCTTCTTCTACAAATTATTGCCTCCTCTTCATCCACCATAGTAGCTACTAATGAGTGCTGGAATCTCTCCAGTTCCAGACCAAAGTGCCACTTGGCAATTTCACCCTTGCACCTGTTGTATCCTTACAACAAGGATCACTTGCAATCCCAAAATCATATATCTTTGTACTTCTTTAACTATTTGAATCTCAAAATAGCCTCGGCAGCTATTGCTGCTTTCCCCTTATCTTAGCCCTTCTGGGTAGCTTCAACTTTGCTCTTGAATCGGGCCGTGCTAGATTTAAGACTCTTAGCCTTCGTCGTGAAGTTGGCCACTTTCTCGGCCTTCTGCTGGTGATTCTCTTCCATGATGACCTTTTCCTGCTCTTTGTCAAGCAACTGCATAGTAATGAGAAGCTTCTTAGCCCCAATCTGGATCTATACCTGCATAACGCTCAAAAGAAATTCTAAACAATAGACAAAGAAAAATGTCTTACAATGATAATGATGTGAACCATGGCTTGGTAGCTGAGAGATGCTTCATGTTCTCTGATGATTGCTCGACTCGACCTTTTGCACCTCGTCCTGGCGAGCTTAAAAATGGAGTCATCTATCTTTACACTCCAATCTAGGAGTGAGAATTTTCTAGCTTGCCTGCAATGGTGATAGCGCTTGGTGAGCAGACGCCTTCCTTTTTTCATATCTTGTCACTTCTAGGCTGGCAGGTATGCTAAGGACTACTTCTCAGCCCTCGGCTTCTTTGGCACTGGTTGGCGATGCTCGCTTTCCTGCATATCCAAATTAATATCTTCGACTTGGTAGTCACCCACGTTGATAAATGAACTAACGGTTTCTCTAATTGGGGATGGAATGTGTTGATATATATCTTATATTTATGTTCCACATTGGTTACTTAAAAAAGGTTGCAACTTGACCATTAGTATATAAGACATCTTGTCCAACATTGGTTGTATAGAGAAGATCACTACTTATCTACAATTATATGTAAGTTGTCTTGTATTGTGTTTAAAGTCAAGAGAGAAGAGCCATTTTTTTAGTAGGCAAATAATTTAGAGATATACGTGAAAGAGTGTTATAAATCTAACTTGTGCGAAGTGAATTTGAGTTCTCTCAGATTTCCTGTGTTCTCTTGTTTGCTTATCGTGTTCTATACATATTTATCTAGAGTGATTTCATAACAAGTGGTATCAGATCGTTCCAAGTTTATTTTGGGCAAAACTGAAATCGATTTCAGAGGATAAATATGTCGAACAACACGACCATGAAGTATGCCTGTGAAAATTTTGATGGGAAGAAGAATTTTGGTACATGGCAGAGCACGGTGAAGGATATCCTTGTGCAACAAGGATTGCTCAAGCTTTTGTTGGGGAATATGCCTGAGTCGATGGATCAAGACAATTAGGAGGAATTAAAGGCTTAGGCTGTATGTGCAATACGGTTAAATCTAGAATTAATCCATTCCCGGACCCTGTGATAATGTATATCAATATGTTTGATCCTAACATGGAAACCTAATTCTTTGCCAAATTCATTGCACTCTAATTGTCACATTGTAACAAAACACCACGCTGCTTGAAACCAAGCTCCTCTACCATTCATTTCAACCATAATGCCTCCTTAGCTGCCTCTGTTAATGCCATGTACTCTGTCTCCGTAGTTGACAATTCTGTAGTAGACTGTAACACTGATTTATAACATATCGGCCCTCCATAGAATGTAAAAATATATCTAGTCATAGACCTCCTAGAATCCAAGTCTCCAGCATAATCAGAATCCACAAAGCCAGAGACTTCACCTCTTAGCCATCATGAACAAACATAATACCAAAGTTGGTCGAACCTACTAGGTAAAGGAAGATCAACTTCACTGTATCCCAATGCTTATTTCCTAGATTTTCCATATACTTGCTGATCATACTAACTGCATGTGATATATCAGGTCTGGTACACACTATGGCATAAATAAAACAACCAACCGCATTTGTGTACGGTACTCAAGACATATACTCAACATCTTCTCCTGTACTATGACATAATTGTGAGGATAACTGAAAATGAGCTCCCAATGGTATAATAACCGGTTTAGCGATGAGCATACTAAAATTCTCCAGTACTTTTTCAACATAAATTTTTTAAGCTACCCATAACTTTCTTGCCGTTCGATCTCTATGAATCTTCATACCAAGAATCTTTTGGCAGAACCAAGATCCTTCATATCAAACTCCATGTTCAATAATTTCTTCAAGTGCAGAATATGAGATTTACTCTTTGCAGCAATCAACAACATATCACCCACATATAATGTAAGCAACAACTGTAAACCATCATCAAGGACTCGATAATACACACAACAATCATAATCACAACGAGAGTAACCATGAGTTACCATAAATGTGTCGAATTGCTTATACCATTGCTGATGCCACTACTTCAAACTATAGAAGGAATTTTTCAGCTTGCACACATAGTCTTTCTTCCCAGGCTCAATAAATCCCTCGGATTACTGCATGTAGATCCTCTTCTCCAAATCACCATGGAGGAAAGTTGTCTTCACATCAAACTGCTCCAACTCCATATTATGCGCTGCTACAATGAACAATATTAATCTGATAAAAGTGTGCTTCACCACTGGCGAAAAGATCTCATTATAATCAATTCCCTCTTTTTGAGAATACACTTTTGCCACCAACCTTGCCTTGTACTTCTGATCTTCCTTTTTTTTCTTCTATAAACCCATTTGCATTCAATAGCCTTCACACCTTTTGAAAGTTTAACTAGTTCCCAAGTCTGATTCTTCCGTAGAGATTCCATCTACTCATCCATTGCTATCAATCACGAGTTACCATCTTTCACCTTGACAGCCTTGTTGTAACTGATAGGATCTCCACTTCTCATGATTAGTGCAAACGAGACCAAGTCCTCAAAACATACATTTGAGTTGGTTTCTTGGTACGTGGCTCTCTATCTCTGACTAGATTCCAAGAGTCACTAGGATGCTCCTCTGGATCGTCTAAAGATTGCTCATTTATAGATCCATTTGTGCACTCATCCGCTACTTTTATCCTCTGCTCATGCAACTCTATCCCCAATGTGTGACCCTGCCTCTCGCTAGAAGTTACATCTGTATTCAACATATGCGCTTCATAAAATACCACATATCTACTCATAACCTTTTTCTTGGCTACTGGATTCCATAACCTGTATCCTTTTACACTTCCTTATACCTAAGGAATTTACATTCTTTTGATTGAGGATCAAGTTTGGATTGATCTTCATTTTTTAAAGTGAACAAATGCAGGACAACCAAAAATTCTCATTGTAGAAAAATTAACTCGTTTACCAGACCATACCTCCTCAGAAACTCAGTGATTAATGGCAGATGATGGAGAACAGTTGATCAAGTAACAAGCTATGTTAACATCTTCAGCCCAAAAACTCTTAGGTAAATTTGCATTCAACCTCATGGATCTAGCTCGCTCCAATAGTGTTTCGTTAATCCTTTCGGCAACCCCATTTTTCTCTGGAGTCCTTTTCACTGAAAAATGCCTAATGATACCCTCATCCTTGTAGAACTGAAAAAAATTTCCCATCCTTGTATTCTATGCCATTATCTGATCTGAAGTACTTAAGCTTCTTATATGTCTGGTTTTTAACTCTAACATGCCACTGCTTATACACATTGAAAACTTTAGAATTATGCTTCATAAAGTACACCCATACTTTCCTTGAGAAATCATTTATTAATATAAAAAAGTACAGAGCTTCCCCATTTGAGACATGCTTGATTAACATCCGAATGTACATAGTCCAGAACCCCTTTACTAGTATGAGAAGCAACTTTAAAACTAACTCGTTTATGTTTCTCAAACACACAAAATTTGCAAAAGTTCACCTTGCATGATTCCATTCCTTGCAGCAACTTGTGCTTGTGAAGTTCCAGGATACCTCCTTCACTTAAGTGTCCGAGCCGTTTATGCCATAACTCAGAGTTATCATTGCTATAACCCATGCATTAGTTGATATTGAAGCTCCAACTATAACTATGTTCCCTATCAGTTTATACAAATTTCCAGTTTTCTTTACTAACTTTCATGACTTCACCTTTTATAGATATACTGCAATTTATAGAATCGAGTGTACACAAGGAAATCAATTATTCTTCAAGTCAGGTATGTACCATACATCACCTAGGGTTCTCAGAATCCCATGAAACATTTTAATTTTAATGATACATATCCCCATGACTTTACAAACAATGTCATTACCCATTAAAACAGTATCATCGTTACATGGAGTAAGACTATCAAACCATTCCTTATGTGCGCGCATATGAAATGAACAAGCAGAGTCAAGAAACCATTCCGTAGAAAAACTGTTGTCTCTAACTGATAACAGATTACCTTCTTGCTGCTCAACTGAGGAAACCAAGTAGAGATCACCATCGCTGCTTTTGTCATCTTTTTCAGCAACATTATCATTGTTTACATGTTTCTTTCCATTCTTCTTATCCTTCCTTTCTGGACACTTCCTTGCAAAATGACCGATCACTTTACAATACCAGCATTCAATACTAGACTTGCCTTGGTTTCCACGAGACTTAGACCTGTCCTTTCCATGTCTTGAATTTCTGCTTCTAGACCGATATATGTCTCTTCCATGACCGTTCTTATTTTCAGATCTTATCACCAGACCTTGCCTTGCCTTGACTTGACTGCTTGAACTCGTACCATTAATTTTGCTCAAGTCTATAAGAGCCAACATAACATCATCGACAAGCATGTGTGTGCGCGCGCACTTTTGTGTGTTGTGTAGAGTGATGTGTGTACGTGCTATGTGCATGTGTGTGTGCAAGGTGAAATGTGAAGGTGCAGCAAATTGGGGAAGAAAAAAAAAGTGGGTTTTGGACACGCAGTTAGTGGATATTGAGTTAGCAAGTAATTGTTAGCGCGTAAAATTTTAAATTATAATACCTTAGGCTATAATAGAATTTCTTACAAAATTTTATTATTTTCTGAAATTGTATGTATTTTTAGTATTTTCTAAAATTTCAGAATGGCGCGTGCATTGGTAGTGCATAATGATCATTAGCATATGAAACTTTAACGTATAATATATTTCTGGTAAAATGTCATAATTTTCTGAGATCATATGTATTTTTAAGATTTTGTACAAACATAGATTTCTAAAATTATTTTGGAGCCATTAAACTCATGAAAATATTTTGAAAAACATTGAGTAATGTTTTTATAGTATAAAGAAGACCTACATTAAGTTTGGTGATTTTTAGAGTTGATTTGCTATAATATTTGTATCGCATTGATTTTAGAAAAACAAAACATTTAAAATGTGTTTTGATGTCTTTTAAATTCTGATTTTAATTCTATAGTTTTTATATATAGTCTAAAATTCTTATAGAAATTATGGGACTTTATTTTCATGTAGAAATAATTATGGTTATTTATAGAGTTTTATTGCATTTAAAGAAATTATTTTAATTTAAAAATATTCAAAATTTCAAAAATATTATATTTTTTACTTCTTATAACTTTTTAAGCTATAAAGTTGTTTTGTTATAATTGAATATGTTTGGAGTATCGTTGCGCATTAAAGAGTGCATAGGAATTTCGGTTAGGTTAGCAATGGGCGGGACTGCTTTGAGTTAAGCGATTTCGGAGTTAGAAGTGAGCACGTGGTGGGTTGTTAAGATTAGGTTTATAATATTGTAGCATAGATTGTGTTCTAACAAATGGATTGTCAGTCTAGGTTTATTCAGAGAATCTTGATCAAAGTTGCGTAGCATTGCCTAGCTTGGAGAGAGGTAAGGATTTTCTCTCTGAATCTTTCATCATTACTCTGATTTTAAATGCTTATAATAACATTTTTTTTAAACTATATGGAATTTTATCTTTATGATTGATAGAAAAATATTTTCAATTGTCTGTGAAACCCTAAATTAAGCCTTAAAGCGATTGTTTGAAATTTATTGTTTATTTCATCTGTTTATTGATTCGTTCATCGTAAAGAATTTTCAGTTTTAATTACTCCTTCTAAATGTTGACATGAGTAAGTAATATGGGAGTTATAAGGATGGTGCATATTTTTGGCGTTATAAGGATAGTTCGCTGATTGGGTTAAACTAGTACCTAAATGGACTAGTCAGTGTACATATGCATATATAAAGCATATACTATCAGGATGGCTTTGCTATAGTGTACTGCTCATGTTCAATATTATCTTTCTCTTTTTATTATACCCGGAGTGTTTTGAATGACTACTGATTTAAGAGATTGATATGATACTCATCCCTATGTTTATATTGAATTGCTATGATTTCATCAAAAACAAAATCCTTTTAAAAGATGTTACTTGAATTGAATGTAAAAACGTTCGTATTATTCATCTATATTGAAATGTTGTGTCTTATTTGAAAATCCTTTTAAAAACCTACAATTTGATTCTATATGAAAACTTGTCCAAATCGTTGTGATTTTAAATCTTTGATCGACCTTACTGGGCTCTTAAAATCTCGCTCTCTTTTGACTTCCTGTTCACCAATGACAGCATTATGTTGCCTGAGAAAGGATTAGAGACGAGCAAGTAAATTAAATTTTTAGTATTGATTATTAAGATCCTTGCGCGGGTAAACTTCTCTAGCTTGTTGATAAGATTCAAATTGATTTGAGGAATTGTGATTATTAGAAGCCCTGACATAAGTTCTCATAGTTAGTTATTTAAAAATTTGAGGTTTTTACGTCATTAAGTAGTGATTGTTTTAACGCATCGGGAAAAGTCCGGGTGTTAAAGCTTCGAATTTTCGGGCTGCGACAATGTTAGTATATTAAATAGGTAGAAGTGCAAAATTGATTTTCTACTCATATAAGTTTAGTAAAATTATACCAATAAGAACCAAAAAAAAATTTAATAATAAATTATAATAAAGAGTCATGATACATGCGTGACTTTTAACAAGTAGATATTTTTAAAGTACTTTTGGGGTGGTAGTAGTGAAAAATAATAGTAAAGAGTCATCAAGCATTTGTGACCTTAATAAGAAGAGGTTTTTAAAGTACTTTTGAGGTGTTAGTAGTGAAAATTAAGACATTATATGTTTGTATAATGAATATGTAAAGTTCAAGAAGGTGCAGAATTGATTTTCTACTCTTATAAAGTTTAGTAAAATTATGTCAATAATAACTGCAAATTTTTTGATAATAAGAGTCATGATGCATGTGTAACTTTAATAAGTAGAGGTTTTTAAAGTAATTTTGGGATGTTAATAGTGATAATTAAGACCTTATATGTTACTATATTGTATAGGTAGAGTTTTAGAAAGTGCAGAATCGGTTTTATACAATTATAAAGTTTAGTAAAATTATGCCAATAATACATGTGAAATTTTTTAATAATAAGTTATAGTAATGAGTCATGATGCATGTGCAACTTGAATAAACAGAGATTTTTAAAGTATTTTTGAGGTGTTAGTAGTGAAAATTTAGATCTTGTATGCAAGCACATTGAATAGGTAGAGTTTTAGAAGGTGCATAATTAATTTTTTACTCTTATAAAGATTAGTAAAATTATGTCAATATTACTTACAAATTTTTTAAAAATAAATTATAGTAAAGAGTCATCGTACATGTGTGTCTTTAATAAGTAGAAGTCACAAAGGAATGTGATATCAAAATAAAGAGTCATGGCGCATATGTATTTCTAATAAGTAGAAGTGAAAAAAGGAATGTGATATGAAAACAAATAGGATGACGTGTCGCATAAGTAAAAGGTGATGACGTGTTGCAAAATTAAAATGGGTAAAAAGGGAAAAAAAAATTATAATAAAAAAAAAGCTTATGTGTTTCTTTCACAACGCATAATGCTTCGTTTATTAAATATTTATATAATATGATATGATATTATATAGACATAGATTTTACAAAGGTAGTATTCCAACCGGAGAGTGCTTCTCCCACAAGTGTATTTTCTTAAAAAATAGAGAGCTCAAGAGTGTTTCCTCATAGTAGGCTTCGTCTTGCTTTATGACTTCTTTATTTCTTGAAGTGTAAGAAAAGCTCACATAATTTTGTAGAATATAGCCCATGTGAGACAAGCCACTGTATATACTTCAAGAAAGTCGCTGTTGGATGACTACGTGTTTGATTTAAAAATGACATAAAGGTATTTTAAACAAAGGCAATTGGTTTATGTTCAAGAAGACTTCTCCAAGGTCAACTATATTCACGAAGTCATATACTAATGCCCCATTAAAGTCTATATTAAAATCTAAGTAAAAATACCCTTAAAAATCTTCATTAGCTTCAAATTTTTAGGCATAATTATCGAACAACCTTAATAGTCAGACCTTAATTTCCTCTCAATGTGGAGCAATTTTCTTCCATGAGTTCCATTTCTGTTCCATGAGGTGTGGGTTTAGTATGTCCCTTGAGTTCCATTTCTATCTTGTAGGTCATCGTTTTCTGTCTTGCAGTTCAATTTTCCAAAAGGACTATGCTATGGGAAAAAAGGGAAAGAAGGAAAAAAGCTAGTCTTACTCTCAAAAAACGTGGATCCATTGGGTTAATTATCCCGATGCTATTTTTACATAGTTAGGTCAAACTAACTGGCTAGCTTCAGAATCTTTAAACGTGTTTCTAACGGACAGCGAGTTAAGTGTAAAATATGATTCTCCTTAAGAATTTAATATATTTATTTTTCTGCTATTAATTGAAAAACAAAAGAAAGTAATATTTTTCATTAGGCGAAAACACTTTGAAGAATGTGAATACATCGGAGGAATGCTTAAATCCTTTTCTAAACGAGTACATACTTCTATGCTTCGAACCCAAGGAAAACGCAAAATGATTTAATGTTTCTCAATGCGGCACCACTTGGGAAGGGAAGACTTCTGTGTTTTCTTCTCCTTCATCTGATTCGTTTATTGAAACTGGCGGAGGAGGGTGCTCTTGATTGTCAACATTTGGGATAGAAACTGGCGGAGGGTGCTCTTGATTGTCAACATTTGGCAAATCTTCACTATCATTAGTCATCTCAGCAGTTGCACTGCCTCTTTGCCAAAGGGCATATTCCGAGGCAAATACAGCTCCAATGGTACCAACCCCCGCGAGGATGAAGAGGCCAATAAAACTATGGGCACGAAGAGGAGGAGTTTGTGGGGGCACTTGGGAAGCTTGATCGGAATAGTCATGCACGTGATATTTCTTCATAAGGTCTTGCATTGTTTTACTTTCGCTCACACTTACAACTGCCCTAGAAAACTCAGGGACATAAGGATAGCCAAAAGGGAATGCCTGCCATGTTATTTTATGTGGATTACATTAGACTTCAAACGATTTTAAGCACATAAGCAGGAGTACTACTTAGAATTCAAAATAATGGATATAAATTACACTCTCCAGTGTTTAAGATGAGGTACTACATTATAACAAGTTCAGATGCCTTCGTAAACCGTAACTGCACCGAAATACATTTTACTATACATACACGGAAAATTGCTATTTCTACCCCTTTATATGTTTTTATAACATATTTTTCTTGCTAAAAGTGATCTACTGACAAGTGTTCATATTTGTTTTGGCTGAATTATCATATTAGGGTGTGGAAAGCGTCTCCCTAGAAGCAGGGGCGGAGCCCAAGCATGACCAAGAGGGGCCATGGCACCCACCCACCCACACACATCCCCCAAAGTTTGAGATTTTTTTAAATAATAAATAGTTATGTTTAAAATATTTACTAAAATGCTACCATTTTAATTATTCAATGTATTAGATTTCATTTTTGTAATTTTTTTTTACTTTTTGTGCCACCAGCCGTGGTAGTCTTTTTCTTTCTCGTTCTCTTGTCCATCTTTATTCTTCCAAATTCTAAATCTCCAGATTTTAAATTAAACACTAATATATCAAGGTTAGTTCTTTTTTTTTAATTTAAATTCTTATAGTGTGTTAACTTATACGTAACTATTGTCATCATACAATTGATATCGTACTAATAATACATATATACAATAAAAATAAAGTTTTGTTCATGCAAGATTAGTAGTTTGTTGTTGACTAACTTTACAAGTTAAATAAAGCATTATAAATAGTTAAATTATATGATTATTAGGCAAATTGAACAATCTATTCTGCATTTAACGTATTCAATCGTGACGTGAATTCTTTATATTAGCCGTTAAAATTTTTTTTATGACATTTTGGTCCCCCCGGTTGGACTTCCTGGATCCGCCCCTGCCTAGAAGTATACCATAAAAAATTTCCTAGGAGGGCCCATGGCAACCCCGATATATATCCACACACAGATATTGCAGGAGAACATGTGTGGTGGTTGGTAAAGAAGATATGAAGGAAGAGAGAGAGAGGGAGGGAGGGAGGGAGGGGGAGGGGGGAGAAGAGCTTGATTAGTTTGTTTATATATGTCTTTATCATTCAAAAATATTCCCCGACGTTTTAAGTTGCAATATGCACCTCCTACCAGGGATATCCTTAACTTAACGGCTGCCATTAGGGCTGGATAATGGATGCTATCCCTGCTATATTTAGAGAGAAAAGTTTGCCATTAAATTTCATTGGAGGGTGGTTCTGCTCATGCGCCATATGTGGGGGCATAAATTAGGAATTAACCTTCTACTATGAGTTAAGTGTTTGACCATTTGATAGAAACAAGAACGTAACCATTTTAGTAGCATCAAATGTTATATATCGACTTGTTAGTTAACTGATACATCCACTTACCTGGAGGGCTCAACGACACGAATCCAACTCGTGAGAAGGAATCCAAGCATGACGATTGAAGTGTACAATTCATTGAAAGAGATATATACCCGGGGCGGAGGCACATAAGCTTTAATTTATCCACAACTAAGTTGGATCTTTCTTTCTTAATTTTCAACAGTACCAGTGGTTCTAAAATGTGAATTACCTAAACAAATTGGGTTTGTATAATGTAGAAAGAAAGAGTGTTTCCCCACCTTAGTTTTGTTTTGCAGATTTTCACTAAGGTGTATTTTCGCCCACCTTTATATAAGTCATGATTCCTTTGCTAGGGGCACCATATAAAACTGTTACATTTAACATGTAAAATGATAAAGAGAGCAAAAAAGAGGAGGAGAAAAACTCACAAAGCCAAATCCGGTGTTCTTATATATGGGCCCAACTTTCATATAGTCAGATCCGTGCTTATTGAGGAAGAGGTTTATGTATGGTAGCTCATCATAGATCACATCAACGTTCTTGTTCTTCAAGGCGTCGTGATATTGGTTAATGGTCGTGTATGGCTTGAGGGACACATTGGAATCAAACTCCTTTACTAGTAAGTCCCGCACGAAAGAGCCTTCTTGGTACCCAACTGACTGGATTACTCTAGGTTCAATAGGTTGCAACTGATCTACAGTTAAAATCGAGGATAAGTTGGCTGTGTAAGCCTGCATTACTATGAATACCATGCATAACCATATCACCATCACAACCTTCGACCATTGATTAGCCATACCCCCTGTCACTGTTAGAGAAGATGTAGCAGGGTTTTTCATTAGCTTGGAAGAAAAGTATTCTTGTTACGATGCATTTTTGTTGCCAAAAATTCACCAATTGGGGAAAACAAATGCTTGCTTGATGTTTTTTCTAAGCATGGATCGTTGTTTCTACTCCCCCATTTAATAAGTCGACTTTAAAGTACGTTAAGTTACCTGTTACTCTAAAAATTCAATATTTCAAAACTAAATCAAAAAAAAAAAAAACAAAATATCATACTTTAACACTTTCCTTCACATGGAACTTAACAATTGTATGTGCAGAAACAAAATAAAGTGCACCATAACCAAGTGAACGATTAGTCGGAGTGCAAATTGCACTATCCTAAAAAATGACCAAATAAGCAAGCAAAAGGAATCAAACCCAAGACCTTCCTTAATCAGAACTTTGATACCACGTTAAGTTACAAGTTGCTCAAACGGCAAAAAATGTCAGTGAAAGAATTACCTTCAGGAAAGATGAGGGCAGAAAATGGGAACCAAAAGATCCTGACGAGTTGCTGATGCCATGGAGCTCTAAGTTCGCTGTTGACACGATGCTCTAAGAATTGAAATGCTACTCCAGCCAGCATGCAAGTTACGCCCATTGTCAGCCAAAGCTCCCAACTCAAGGGTTTTACAAAGGTCCAGATGCTTTTGTGCGTGCCTCCTCGTTTGGCTAGGAGCAGCTTATAAACTTCAGAGCTCATGTATGGCAGTGCAAATTCAACATAGGATGTTCGACAATTCAATATTGTTGTATCTCCTACCACTGCATCACATTGTTTTGGCGTCTAATAGGACAAGTGGGATAATGTGTGAGAAGACATATATCAATCAAGAATATGAAGTTAGAGACAAAGATAAGTTAAATTCATATTTTGTGTTATCTTGTATTCCAAATTATTTCTAAATAAACTCTTAGTGGTGGCAAGTTGTATTCAAGAAATGAAATCTTACTTTATAGTTCTATATTTTATCGAGAGCAGGACAATCTCTGTTTTGAGAGTTCTCAAGTACTTTTGCATTTCTGCGATCGGCCCGTTCCCCTAGCCAACATAATTTTTTTTTCCTTCTCTCTTTTTCACTTTTGTTGCTTATCTATGTGTAATAAACTATGAGTTAAAGATTATAGGTTTCTGGAATTTATATATTTCTCAAATATGTTGCTCTACATTTTGCTATTCCTCCACTAATGAGTTTTTAACTTTTCATACTTATGGATTGTCTATATCCTTGTTTTTTTCATATCCTTCCATTTCGTAAACTATATTGATCATCTCATTGTTCTCAAAGAGCCTTTCTTTTCAACCTCACAATTTCCTGTGCTTATGCACTTCTTCTCTACATGTTGACACTCGGCCTTCAGTCCTAGAGATGGACAACTGGCTTGCCTTCCATTGGGTATATATTGTAATATAGAGATCACTTATGCTTTGTAATATAGAGATCACTTATGCTGGCGATGGAACAATTGGCAAGATCCTTGCTGGACATTTGGGATTCATATATTTGTTTTCTTTGGGTTAATTTTTGTTCACATGGAATATTTATTCAAAATGGGGGAGGAGGGGAGGAGGACATCAGATAATGTTAGATCAATCTAGATGTGGATCAAGTGTAACTTTTAACGGTAAGTGATTAGTTATCTTCTGAGATAATATTATTAGGTTGAGATAACTGATAGATTTAAATTATCCTCTTCAGCTATGTATAGGTGCTTGTACTGAACAGATAATTAGAAATGAAGTCATATTTTAAGTTTCTATATGGTATCAGAGCTGAAGATCCCGTTTTTTTTTTTGGTGATACTTTCGTCCATTAACTCTCGCTACGTAGGCAAGCAACATTCTAGACGCTCACCCAGGCTTCCTTGTTAGAATTATTTTTCTTGTTCTTATTTTTTTCAAATTTCTCTTGTTCTAAATACCCTTCATCAAAATAACAATTCTTTCCTTATATAACCTCCCACAAGTCTCAATTGCCATGATATACCTTTCTGTAAATTTTTGCAACTAAATTTCATAGATTTCTTGCCTTCAATGAACCATTTCTCCTTCGAAGAAACTTCTTTTTTTTTTTCCTTTTTGTTTTCTCTGATTCGTAGTTGTTAATGGCAGCTTTGGCTAATGTACCAAAAAGGCCTCACCGTGTATGACTTTGTAAGAGTGAAATGAGAGGACTTTCAGCTAACCTGGCCAACGTGCTTAAGGATGACGTCGCTGTAGTTTTGACTAGCTTCACAATTGTGGTCCACTAAAGGGACAAATTCAGGTTCAACCTTATAAGGAAATATTTGTAACGCGGCACAGAACACCTCTGTAGAAAACCCACTGATCAATTTACATATTTTTTTATCCACGTGAACAAATTCAATAAAGCCGTCTTTTACGGGAACGCAGGCCTTCCATTTCACGGGAGTATCCCCGGCGGTAGTCTTTTCCGACTTTATCCAGCTGGAAAGTTTTTCACACTCACTCTTGAAATGTGTAGTACCGTTTGAGCGAGGCGGTGAGACTCTCCTGGGCAATACAACAACTTCCCCAGAATCTAGATTGTTAAACTGAGCTTGTGAGGAGTCATCAGAAGCCATCTGAATGAAAGAAGGGCTTATTGGAAGAGTTGAGCCAACACTGTCTTGAGTCCCTTTAATGTCAAATCGAATACAAGAAATCAATAGTATTTCGTTTGAAATGTTAAAACATAAAGCAAAGACAGCATTGCCTAATTATTAATGGTACACTGACTTTTGATCGTCATAAAATCATCAATACATAAACCTGACGTATGAAACTATTACAACTTTTTTTTATTTGGACGCACAAACTTATGAACACCTATAATTAAAAACAGTTACGTACCTTCACCGGTGGCAAGACTATGCAAGTTCGCATCAACCTTTGAGTTCGATACGGTGGTTTTATTCATCTCTCCTGCAGCACTCGTGAAAAACGTAGCCTTAAAGTGTAGCTCAAAAAGGATGGCAAAAAGAAAAAACATAGAGCAAGTTTTGCCATCCATTACATTTGTTGGTTCTTGTAGGGACAAGTTTGGTTGTATCTTATACTTTAACCTCGTGGTCTAAAGTTCCAGGTAATTTCGGTTATTGAGTCTACAAACCTCGAATTTGCCATCCATTTCATCCATGCAGGCCCTCAGCTTCTTTGTATGAATAACTTACTTAAAAGTTAAATACAAGGAAAGAGAAGCTATTTATATACACCCTCGAATTTTCTTCCTGGAAGCTATTTATTGAATATTGATAAGGATCTTTCTATTATTTGAACATTGTTCTATTGAATATTGAACATTGTTCTATTATTTGAAGATCCTGGTGAGGACACATATATCTGCATAAATAGTAAAGAAAAGTTTAGATATAACCTTATCCTATAAAATGACATCAATTTCATTATTCATCCTTCATTAAATGAAAAGGTCTCACCGAAAAGGAAAGGTAACATAGTAAATTAGAAAACTTGTTTTAACTCCAAAAGAAAACTTGCGTATGCACGTGGCACGTGGCATCATTGGGATTATCCTGCATCATTGGGATTATCCTCCATTTCTTGTCTGAGCCAAAACAAATGAAAAGACAGAATTTTTGACAATTCTCATTTCTTTGAAATTGACCCGTCGATCACAACTATGCAGTAGTTTGGCAGTGAGGATATATGGGAAGCCTTTCTATTAATTTTTTTTTTCCTGTTTTATAATGAATATTGAAAAACATAAACAAATCTGTATGATACCGTTAATGAGAATTTGGAAATAACAAAATTAGTTATTTTAAAAGAATTGAGACACAAATATTTACAACGTTAAAATGGTTGACGTGATTCTCAAGAAGAGTTGACAGTACATATACGAAGGATTGTCAATAGTTGTATTAAAAAAATAGTCACGCAAAGAATCTGAAAAAAGCGATAATTGTATTAATGAAATCATATCATCGTGAAAAAAGAGGGGAGGGGCCAGGGTTGGGGGGTGGTATCGAATATACGATGCTTGTAGCCGGCATTGAGCCAATCATTGGGAAATGATGTTTTAGCTTACATCATAGAGCCAATAATTCCATCTTATATGCGATGATTCTTAAGCATATCATTCAACGCGCACTTGCATAGTGTTTGATGTTGCATAAAGGCATGAACCTTGTCGCTGCAGACAAAAACTCAAGGCATGTAGTTCATCTGCTCAGCTGCCGAGCAGAGAAAGAGTCAAGCTTAAGGAGCAAATCTGCTCGGCTAATCTATTGTCTGCGAGTATTCTTTCCAGTGAGTAATTGCATGAGAGTGGCATCATCTTGAGTCATAAACCCATGGTGCAGAGGAAAGGAGCTCTGCTGTGAATTGAACCGAACGTGATTTTCGTTTAAACTTACTATGGTGTTAAATGCAGATTCAATCGCAACCATACTCGAGACCTCTGCTCAGCTCTACTTGGAGGGTGTGCCCTCAATAAACAAATGTTTAATGCAATGGCATTTGGACTTCTGTGATGAGCATTTCTGCTGACAATCCTGCTATGATCGATCAATTTGACACAGACTTGGCAGCACCTGCCCATGAGATTCCACCACCTTCGGCTTAAGAAAACAAGCCAACAAAAAGATTTGGTCCTTCAACTGCAAGTTGGATAGGCTAGGCAGAGGGGGGGGAAAAAAGGAAGCGAAATAGGAGCAGCAGCTTGGGAAAGACCAAAGAACTTCACTCCCCAACATGGATGGTCACCCTTGAGTAGTTTGTTTTTTCACAACAAGAGGACAGAGCGCAAGTGGGCTGGCCCTGGGAATGCCTTGAAGCCCATGCCTACCTTGGTTTGTGCTCAGACAATGGCCCAAGAAGTTGCACAATTACAGATAGTAGGTCTATATAACTTAGTTGAATTTTAAACTGGAAATTAACAAACTCTCTTTAAGGCAATTGTTGCTGTATAAGTTGGGGCCGATACGGTGATTCAAGCCGATCGGACTTTGGAAGAAAACTTTGAAAAAATCACTGTTGCTAATAATTATCATTGGTGGTGGAGAAAAAGGCTAAGGATGCAATCACTTAGTTAATCGCTCAGGAGGTGGAGATGATGTGGCTGAGGGTGCAAAAGCAGAGAGCTACATTCCTCTATTAGAATTCTTCAGAGTTTGGCGAGCAACGAAATAAGTATTACAGACTTGCTTTAGTCCAAGGGTGGTCTCAAATTCTCCTAGAGGAATACAACACTGTTTTCAAGATTCCATAAGGGGATG
Organism: Escallonia rubra; assembly: GCA_033065855.1. Lineage (NCBI taxonomy): Eukaryota > Viridiplantae > Streptophyta > Magnoliopsida > Escalloniales > Escalloniaceae > Escallonia > Escallonia rubra. Next base: position 25,336 of record JAVXUO010000345.1, on the reverse strand, counting down.
TCCTTGCATTTCTCAATTTGAGTCACTAATAATGGTCATTAGTTTGATCACTCTACTTTCAGGACCTTTTGCTCTAGCTTTTCTATTGAGAATCGATTTACTTTGTGGTGCATCTATACTCAAGGCGTTAAAGAGAAGCTTGATGTGAGTAGATGAACTCCCCAGGCTTATAGTATAATGAATACGAATCCAAAAGGAAAGACTCCCTTTAACTTGTCTTGTGGAATGAAGGCTAATGCGTATTCTATTGAAGATGGATTACCGTTTTCGCGTGTCGCATCATTTGATTGGTAGCAACAAGGTGGAGCTCGAATCTAATTTGGACTTGTTAGACAAAACACACGAGCAAGCCCTGATTCCCTCTTCTTTTACAAGCAGAAGGTTCAACGTTCTTAAGTTGGTAGCGAAATTCACTCCTTGAGTGGCCTCAAGGTTATGCTCACAAGCTTTTCGTCCTGGTTTTTTTCCATAAAATAGAGGCATCTTCCTCTAAGGATGCCGTGGGTAAGCTTTCACATGACTGGGAAGGACCATATATGGCGATCAAGCTATGAGGACCTGAGGCTCACCATTTGGAGACATTCAACAGGAAGCCTTTCACCTTGCCCTCGACGGTATTATTTTTTATCACTTAGTGATTAAGAAAGGCGCTTGTTTAGTGTGGGGCATGCACCTCTTCCTTCGTATGCCTAGTGTTTGTCTCTCTTTAAAGTTAACACCTTTCGTTAGACCAAGCTATGTTTCTTTTTTTCATGCTAGTGTCTATTATGAGAATTTTAGAGGTGCAAACCCTTTTTGGTTGACTTTATCTTTTCCTTTTTTTTAAAACTACATATTGCCGCCAAAGGCTTTAGGTGTTTAAATAAAGTTACAGTTTAACACAAAGGATGCAGAATGTTTATTTCATTTTGAATCACAATTTACACAATGGGGCTTCATGGTTAAATTCAAGTCTATGCCTAAGCTACTGCTTGCTGACCCCCAGAACTAGCCCGTGCAGGCTCCTTAACTTCCTCTTCACGCCTTGAGTGGCAGACGACTCCATAACCCCACATGGCAAGTAGAAAGATCTTTTCCTAAACTTTGGCTCCGTTGAACCTTCTTTTGCAGCTTATGGCCTCATGTTCATCCACCATAGTAGCTACTAATGAGTGCTGGAACGTCTCCAGTTTCAGAACAAAGTGCGCCTTGGCAATTTCACCCTTGCACCTGTTGTATCCTTACAACAAGGATCACTTGCAATCCCTGAATCTTATATCTTCGTACTTCTTTAACTGTTTGAATCTCAAAATAGCCTCAGCACCTATTGCTGCTTTCTCCTTGTCTTAGCCCTTCTGGGTAGCTTCAATTTTGTTCTCGAATTGGGTCGTGCTAGATTTAAGTCTCTTAGCCTTCGTCATGAGGTTGGCCACTTTCTCGGCCTCCTGCTGGTGATTCTCTTCCATGATGACCTTTTCCTGCTCTTTGTCAAGCAACTGCATAGTAGTAAGAAGCTTCTTGGCCCCAATCTGGAAATGTACCATGCCTAACGCTCAGAAGAAATTCTAAACAAAAGACAAAGCAAATATGTCTTATCATGATAGTGAAGTGAACCATGGCTTGGTAGCTGAGAGATGCTTCATGTCCTCGGATGATTGCTCGATTAGACCTTTTGCACCTCGTCTTAGCGCGACTTGAAGATAGACTCATCCATCTTTGCACGCCAATCTGGGCAATGAGGATTTTCTGACTTGCCTGCAATGGTGGTAGTGCTTGGTGAACATACGCCTTCCTTTTTTTCATTGTTAAAACGATTAAATGCGCTACCACGTAACACGTAGTGGGTTCGGAAATATACCTTACAAAGTTCCCGAAAATTCCAACAAAAGATCCTTGTTGTTACGAACTTTCAACACGCTTGATCTTTTTCGCATGTACGAAAATGGCTACTGGAGTCGAGTTCTTCGTCCACGAACCAAATTCTAGAGCTCGGTGATGCTCTAGAGAGAGTGCAACAGAGAGAGGGACTTATTGTGGATGACTTATTATCTGTCACTTATTGCTGTGACTTCTTAATTTCTTGGGATATCTCTAGCTTTTATATAGAGATAGTATTAGAGACAGACTTTATCTCAAACACTTATGAGATAAATATTCTCTAATTAACTGTAATTATCCAGACTAACAAATACACATTATCTGTTAGTGGGCGGATAATGGGTCCACTGACCCAATTTATTAACATTCATCTCTTGCCACTTCTCAGCCCTCGGCTTCTTTGGCACTGGTTGGCGATGCTCGCTCTCCTGCTTATTGGATTAACTTAGGATTAACTACTTGTTATTGGATTTAAAACTTTTTCTAATGTTGAAAATTTGTTAAATTGACATGTTCTCAAAATTTTTACGTGATTTTATTGGTTTAATGCAACAATATCTATTTATTTTTATTTTGCGCCTCACTTCAAAAAGGCGCGCGCCTGCGCCTTGCGCCTAGGCTCCAAGGACCCATTGCGCCTTAGGTGCACCTGCACCTTTAATAACTTTGGTAACACCCCACTCTTTTAAGTGGTCATTTGACAAAGGGTATTCAGAGCTAATGGGCTCTGCCTGCTTCACTAGAGCAATGTGTTGAAGATCATTATCCCTAAGGTCATTCCTTTAGACAGTTGCAATTCCCATGTTGGTTATACGCATTCCCTTCCTTAGGGACATTCCACTTCATGCCATTTAAAAGTTTGAGGAAAAAAAAGAATTTTTCCTTCCAATTATGGTTGCACGACGAGGGGGTTTGAGAACAGCTTTGCTTTTGAACTAATCTATAACTATGGAAATACCAACCTACATGCTTAGTGATCGAGCATATGCTATAAATGTACCTTAAAACTCTCATCTTTGACTCTAAATTAAGATGATGAAATTGATAGAAACATAAACATAAATCTTCAAGCATAGGGAGAAAGCTGAGCAGAGGCTAAGACATAACCTGTAAGCAGATTACTGAAGAGAGGGTGGATAGGCATCCTAAGCTGTTATAGAACATGTCTACGTACACGGCTATCTAGTCTAACGTGCTAAGTTTTGATGCTTCACTCTCACAGGCCAACCTAATATTTATGTACTTAAAGATGTCGTTACGTTCCCTAAGGAGCTTGAGGTCATAACTACTCAACTAGCTCCTCACCTCATAAGTGTCAAAGGGCGGTTTTAGCTCATCAGTATCTTCTAAGATTCCATATACGACTCCAACAGGAACACAAAGAGGGCGAATAAAGGGTACTTGGGTACCTCTTTGTCTAATGCTAAGGAGTCAAACTTTGAGCTCTCAGCAAGCTTTTTATAAGGAGAGTCACTTGACTTAGAAGCAGATTGACTATACGTTGATGACCTACTTAGGGATCAAATGAAAGGAAAGGTTCAAATTGAAAGGAACTGTTGGACATCTTACTAGGAAAGTTCAATTTTTTTCTTAAGGAACTGGAAGAACTTTGGCGACTTGGGATTTTCCTACTATAATTCTTCCAAATCTCTTAGAACTATCTCAATTATTATTTGCCTATTGTAGACATCCCATTTTATGTAGTTCTTATTAATTAAATGAATATTGAGTTTTATTACTAATTAGTGTTTGTTATTAAGCTTGGGCCTGATAATATAATTTAGTTAATTAATTTGATCCACTCCAGTCTAATTGTCCAGTCCATCAATCAAGTCCAAGTCTAGTTTAGTCAAGTTGTGTCCAAGTGTTTAGATTTTATTTGATTTTATTTTTATTATTGCCTAGATAATTTTGGAAAGTGTTTTTATGAATTATCCATAATATGAAGATTAAATCAATCATTAAAGAGGATAAATTATGAATCTGTTACATCTCATCTGCATAATCAGAGTATTACCAAAATTAGGGTCATGTAATGCCCCGAAATTCAGAAAAAAATCATTCTAAATTATGGAATGAACCGGACAGTTTCGGCTAGCCGGCCGGTTAGTTGACTTTTGCCAATCTGCAATTTTTACCAAATATTCTAGCTTATCTCTATCTCGCATATTGGTATGGCCAATCTTATCATTCTGGGCCCCAAAGCTCTATAAATATGCTCTTTCACCTTTATTTTCAGGGGGCAGACTCTTAAGATTACTCTTTTTAGAGATTTTATACCATTTCTTTTGTGAAATGGTACATCATCTCTCTCGAGAATTTAGCCCCTCGTACTGACTTAAAAGTCTTTTAATCTCTTGCATCGTGGATCTTTCAGAGAGCATTCCCGAGTCATCCAGATAAAAAACTTCTCGTGGTAAATTTAGTACCTTTCTAGTTTAGCTTATTCGCATAGAATTGTCTCTCATTCCCGTGATCGCATTTTTAATATAATAATCAAAAGAGACATTGTCAATATAGTGAGGGTTAGGACTTTCAGGAGTGGCTCTGATACCATATTACGAACATGACTATATTGATCAAACGTATAGTCAAGTGTATTATACATTGATAGATACAAGTCTTTATGTAGGACAACAAGAGTGGTGCCCATGTTTTGTTGGAATAGTTAGTGACAAGGTGTGGGTTTGTTGTCCGATATTGAAAAAATAAGAAGGATGCAAAGCCTTTATAAGGCTATACTCACCAAATCAATTAACTTTGGATGGTGGAAAGAGATGGAGGGAAATTCAAAAATTTTCTTGGTTTGACCTTGGTTTGGGCTTGAAATAAAATAATATTTAATGATCAAAAGATGGGCACTTGGGTCTTGGTTGAAATTAATTAATGTATTTTAATTAATTTCATTTTTATTTATAACAATTAACTGGAGTTAGTAGTTAATTGTAATTAGTGCCCAGCAGTTATGTCACTTGATGCCAATGTTGTGTTCATTTAGATATTGTAAATATCTGTACATCCTTCAATTTCTTATAATTAGAAACATATTCTTCAAAAAAAAAGTGTTCTTAGAGAAATTCTGATTTTGCTGGTCAAAATTTCATTTGGCTTTGTTATCCTGAAGGAATTTGTCATTAACCTAGCAGTAATTATTATACTGGGTGCGTATTTCCTTCAGAACAGTGACTATTTATGATCAAAGTCTTGTTACGTTTTGCCAACATGTTTGAATGGGAAGCTCTGTTGTTGGAAGTGTGGCAGAGGAGAAACACAAAATGTGGAGTGGTGGGCGAATGGCAGGAAAGCTACCTATAGACCGATGTATCAACGATAACGTAGAAAAACACGTACTTCAATAGAAACCAATTGTTGAAGTAATACAACATTGGCACGGGGAGCGAAATTATTGCATGTAAATGGGGGCGTAGACAAGAAAATGGAAAACTCTTTCAAAATATCACGTCCCTCCAGCCTCGCGGTGGCTGAAGTTGGATCGACTGGAATTGTTTCATCGACCACCTGCAATCGTATTTAAAAGGCCAAAGCATGATATTACGACGGTTATGCTTATGCATAATGTACACAATGGCCTACACATCTGTTAATAATTAAATACGCCTAGCCCGTAACATGTAGTGGGTTCGAAAACATACCGTATGAAGTATCCGAAAATTCTGACGAATGATCCTTATTGTTGCAAGCCTCCAAAACACTTAATCTTTTTCGCAGGTACGAAAACGGTTACTAGAGTCGAGTTCTTTGTCCAAGAACCAAATTCTAGAACTTTGTGATGCTCTAAAGAGATTGCAACAGAAGGGAGGGATTTTTATTTACTGTCTTATGACTTATTTTTTGTTTTGGAATATCTCTAACCTTTATATAAAGATAGTATTAGAAACTGGCTTTATCTCAAACATTTAGGAGAGAAAATCCGTATTTATCCCAAACACTTAGAAAATAAATATCCTCTAATTAACTGTAATAATTCTGATTAACAAATAAAATATTATCTGTTAGTGGGTGAATAATAGGTCAAGCGACCCAATTGATTAACAACATCCATCTTGGCAATGAGACAAATACTTCGCCATTCACATGTCAATCTAGGGCCAACCGTCAAGGCCACGAATTTGCAGCCACAGATGAGGTGATGGCAAATGCCAAGACACTGTGAGAATCCACAACCGGATCGCTCCATGGAATCTCCAAGTAAACCTCCTGCTCAAACAGATGAACTAGTAATTCAAATGATCTTCAAAATATATGGGATGATCAAAGTGTGCAATGGAGGTATTTTGGGACAATGAACACTGTCATGTGAAAGGACTTTCTTCTCCATTGCTACTGCAATGAAGATCCTATGTGCCTGGAATATTGCTGTGATCACACCATAATAGACCACACAAGTAAGGAATTTTTTATTTGACATAACTAAATGATGATCAAACCAATTTCTTATGAAGTCAACAGTGATGAAAGTAGCAAAACCAGGTCTCTCCACAAAGTCGGACTTAATGACAGTTCTTATCAACTGCTCTTTCATGAGCCCTTGTCTTTCGCCGAGTATCATTCTTCCCTGTGCTCTACTCTGCTCACTCCAATGATTCTTCTTTGAGTGCTCTCTCCATGCTCTCTTACTTCCGAAGCATAAGTTGAGTGCACTCGAGCACATTCATGCTGAAGCACATTGATATGATTCTCTGATTGAGATACGTGAGAACAGTTGCGGAACCAGGATTTCATACCAGAGGGGGCTAAAAATATATCGAAGGACTTGACAATCAAATATTTTATTCTTTTACTTTTCCAAGTCAATTATTTTATTCTTTTACTTTTTCAGTCATGTTTTAATATCGCGTTAACCTAATTAACTTAATTTCACCCCACCATTCAACTAAATCACATATCCGACATCTCAATCCAATTGGGTCTCATCCTCCATCAACCATCTCAATTCTCAAATGCTCAATACACAATTAACAACATATTATCAGCATGAAAATAATCTCAATTTTTAAATACACAATTAACACAACCTAAAATTATCAATCAAATAATCAATACTCAAATGGGATAAAAATTCAATTGGGTCCCATCCTCCATCAACAATCTCAAATCTAAGTGCTCAATGCACGATTAACATCCATAAAGCATTAATTAGTAATCTAAATTATCAAATACACAACTAACAACCTAAAATTATTAATCAAATAATCAATTCTCAATAGCAAAAGAAATTGTTCAAAATGCACACTGACCTCGGTCCTCAGAAACGGCGTCGTTGTCGGTGACTGAAACTCAAAGTCAGATCTGCAATTTCACTATTTCAAGCGTCGTGGCCGCCGAACGGCAGTGGCGGAACTTCCTCGGTTCGTGCGCCGGCTCGTAGACGGTAGATCTAAGCTAGATCTGCCGCCCAGATCTGTTCTGGCCGGAGTCGCCGGAGTTGAGTGGGGACTGGCCGGAGCTGGGGTGGGGACCGCCAGACTGAGGAGGGCCTTCGCCTGCTTCGCGCTTCGGAATTGGAGGACGGACGGCGACCAACTGATGAGAGCCCAGCTGAGCCGACGACCGGTGGCCGTGGGTCGGTGGGTGGTGCCGGCGTGCAGGTGGTGAGTTGCGGTGGCTGAGAGAGCCGAGAGAGGAGGACGGCGGTGGCCGTAGGTCGGTGGGTGGTGCCGGCGTGCGGGCGGTGAGCTGCGGTGGCTGAGAGAGGAGGACTGGAGGAGAGATGCCGGCGTCACGGCGACGGCGTGAGAGCTTCACTGACGCCACGGCGTGACGGCGACCGACCGCCGACCGGTGTCCGACTGACCGACTGTCCGGTGACTGCGAGACTATGAGCCGGCCGAGAGAGGAGGAGAGAGAGAGAGAGAGAGAGAGAAAGGAAAAGTGGAAAATGAAAAAAAACACTATATATTTTTTTAAAAAAAAAAAATTTAAATCTCAGGGGCTACAAGCCTAGTTCCGCCCCTGCGTGAGAAGCCTTTTGGTAAAGGATCCGTCCCGGCATGCTTCTTTTATAATAGAAAGGATTGCTCAAGTAAGGGCTAATGACAATTTTGAAACCCGATCTTTCGTGTTATCTAATATATGAGATACCATAATTTCTCCTTATACCTTAGCACTCTTACTAATACCTAATCCAAAAGTCATTCACATACAACCAAGAATCTTCCTCTTTAGACACTTTTGGATATGTAGATCAAAGTACATGAGAAAGCAGAATCGGAAGCGTACCTTTGATCCTTATCAAACCCGACTTGTTTTACAATCTTCTTATATAATCGTCTCTCTATTGAATCCCGCAACTATACTGACGTTACTCGCCGAAAAAATTCAACAAATCGGTTAACTAGGGCACTAGTCTTATCTTGCACAGACTCGTGTTTAGGGTGGGAGAGATAAACAAGATAGATTGGTTAGTTAACTTAGCCCTGAAGAAGGATGTATGTATTTGTCAAAAAAGGACATTTGCGATTGGAATCATCGCAATGGTTCCTTCGTGGCCATCAGAAGTAGTCACGCATTTGACTTGGTTCTCCAAATCAATTAGAGCCCCTATGGCTGCTCATGGGTCAGCTCCAATGGGATCAGACCCGGTTCTCCTACAAGATAGTGAACACAATAAGATAGATTGAGCCTGTCTTTGTGCCCCAACCTCCAAACACCCCACTGGAAAGACCCTATCCCAGCTTTCTTTCGAAAGTGGTACCGCCTTTTAATGACCTAAGCCCGCAGCTCCACCACATGGCAATGTCTCGCTTTGTAAGTACTGATGAGTTTGTAGGTGCGATCGTATGAAAATTTTATTTTGCCAAGAAAAAAGTTTCTTTTTAATCAACTTTAAGAACTTAATAATTAGAAAACAAAATTGAGGTACAATCCTACAGAGGCGTCCGGTATACCTTCACATGTGAAGAAACTCGTAAAAAATAGGTGAAAGGCAAACACTTAACGAGGTGGTATTCAATTTTAGTTAAAAAAAAATAGTCAAAAATTGTGTAAAAACTAATTTTCTGCCTTTCAAAACTACCTTTTGATCCAGTAAAAGAAATGTCAAGAAAATGACACGAAAGTTCACCCCATGTTTTTCGTTTAATAGATGTACAACAAAAAAGAACCAATGTTATGTTTCTTATGCACTTTGTAATCAAATCTCATATCCCAGTTTGGTGGCTCATGAATAGGAAAATTGTACTCAATTTTTGTTGCAGCATGACGCTTTCGTTGAAGATATTAGCTTGCATCCGATCTCCTTCATGGAACTAACTATATCGACAACGCGCCTCCCGCTCGTGCTGCATCGCAGCATCGAAGATATATGGCAGAACGTGGAAGAAATGTAGGACTTTCTTTAGTTTTGGTGCTCACTGGTGTGCATCGATCGTGTATAACTTGTGGCGTTCAAGTTTTTAGGTAAGAGAACGTATTGATTAGTCTTTTCTCATTCGCCTAATCGGATATAGCCAGCTAATAGTTCCCTAAGATGATTTCCCCACAGAAGGTACATGAAGAACCAGATATGGCTGCCCTCATCAGAAAGAGTGCAATCCTCCCAACCAAAGCAGTCCTCCAAACTCAACATTCAACCAAAAGATAAAAATTGCATGCAGTGAAACTACTTGTTCAGTGTTTACATCGATTTTTTGAACTTCAATGCTAAAAAGAAAATTGAACACGAGACAAGTGTCAATGTAGCGATGGCGTGTCGTGCAGTTTACCAACTATAAGCCACACAATAAGCAATCTTTACGGAAAAAAGAACTCTAGCATTCATTAGTTCGTCTATTCTAAAACCAGATTTGCTTGACAATCCTCTCCAATATGCCAATACAGAAGAGTGGGAGTATAAACGGTAACAGTAAGACGTAAACAAAAAGAGAACAATCGAGAAAAATCGTTAAGGCCCAGGGACCTGTATAGAGAAGGTTAAGACGAGGGGTAAGCAAAACTTGAACCTTTGACCCAAGCCAGAGAACTTCAAAAAGGAGCAACTGTAGTCTTTCCGATTCACCATGCGATCATTTTTATGCTTCGGCAGATATAAAGCAAACGGTTTTGCATCACTTAGTCTATCTTCACTGATGAGTAGATGAGCCTTGTGAACCAGAAACATGCGTAAAAGCCAATTGTACCGGTGAGCACAAAGAAGGAGTACGAGGCAATTAGCATATAGCCAAAATACAATATGCCAGATACTGGCTTTGTGATCTCAAGCTTCGTGAAGAAGTAAAATGCTGCGTAGAGAAAGAGATAGAGTGCTGAGGACCCTGATGTCAAGTATGACCTCCACCACCATAGGTAATCCTCACTGCATAGCTGGAAATAGCAGAGCACGATTGTGATCTCGGCACAAGTGACTATTAGGATGACGAAGACAATGAAAAGGAAACCAAAGATGTAATAGAACTGATGCAACCAAATCGAGGTGAGGATGAAAAAGAGCTCGATAAATACAGCTCCAAAGGGGAGTATGCCCCCAATCAGGATAGAGAAGATCGGGTTCATGTACCAGGCCTGCTCTGGTATCTGCCTTGGAATCTTGTTAGTTTTGACAGGATCCTCAATTGCTGGCTTCTTAAACCCAACATAACCACCCACGAAAACAAGTGGAACCGAGATGCCAAACCACAAGAATACCAAAGCAAACATGGTCCCAAAGGGCACTGCCCCTGAGGACTTCTCTCCCCATATTAGAGCATTCAGTATGAAGAAAATGGCAAAGGCAGCCCCGGGGAACATGAATGCTGTTCTGAGCGTGATTTTCTTCCATTCACTTCCCTTAAACATCTTGTAGAGGCGGGCTGAAGCATACCCAGCAAAAAGGCCCATAAAGACCCAGAGTAGAAGCAGGGCTGTCATGAGCCCGCCTCTGTTTGAGGGGGAGAGGAAACCAAGGACTGCAAAGATCATGGTGACAAGTATCATGCCAAAAAACTGGACACCTGTCCCCACATAAACACACAGCAGATCAGAGTTTGTTGGAGGCCTGAAAACATCTCCATGAAGCAGCTTCCATCCGGTCTCTTCTTGGGCTTCTTCCTGGGTCTCTAACTGGTTGTACTTGGAGATATCACGGTAAAGCGTCCGTAACATGATCATAGCAACCATTCCCGAGAGGAAAAGAACAATCATCAAAGAATTGACAATTGAGAACCAGTGAATTTGATCATCAGCCATCAGAAGATAGGTATCCCATCTAGATGCCCACTTAACATCGCTCTCCTGTGGGGTGGAAGAAGGTAAAACAGAGAGAAAATTAGCATAATCATAACCCAACTTGCAAGAATAACAGATACAATTATCTTATTGAAGTAAAGACATTACCTGGAACTCAACATCATATGTAAAGATAATCTCCTTCTTATCTTCAACCTCTTGAGGAGATTCAGAGCTGGTAACCGTCCTTTTTGCATGGGGATCACAGGTTGTTATACGGGTCGTTTCACTCCAGTTCCCTTCATATTCATGTTTAACACTGAAACACCAAAAACAATCCAACATTATAGGCATGAACAACCGTCCTTCAATATAAATGAATAAGCATAACTGGTACATCACCTGTACGGTTTGACTTCAAATCCTACAATCCTCGCAGAGTCCGTTTGCATATCCTTGTGAAACTTAACCGTGAATGTTAGGTGGTTGTGGACAAAATACTTTTCATCCTTGCTCTGCATATCACTAAGTCACATAAGATAACTATAATTTCTTGGTCACCAGCACTCTCGCAAAGTTCAACAATTTACAATAACTAGGAGCAACTAGTACTTACTCCAGCATACTGTCCTTTGAGACCAACATGAAATCCGTGTTGATAGACAACGGGTGATCCCTGATCTAGTCTTTGTATGGGAACAACTAGAGGTAAATTATCCAAGATCCTGTCAAATGCACCATAGAACGTTTACGACAAAATTGATAACAAGCACAAATGCATATGCATTGAGAAAAAAGACAATAACGAATACAAATATCTCCCAAAGAAGTCGCCTACATGTTCACTCGATACTCATCCTCTATCTTCTCCTTGAACTCCTTTGCACTTTTTGCATTTAGTTCTATGCGACCTACAACGTTGCACATCTGTGGTTCTCGCATTTTAAACTGCAACAGAAAATTTGAGGAACTAAGCATCGGAGCATAATAAAGGCATAATAACAGTAATCATCTATGATAGAGAGCTTACCACATAGGGCGAGTTTTCAATACGATCACCGCGAAGAACTTCCCCAAGATTCTCTGCACTGTCAACTATACTATTTGGTCGACAATAAGGGAGAGAATAGTAAGAGTACGGAAGCTGTGTTTTTGTAGAAGTCAGTTTGTTCACTTTCACCTTCAGAAGATCCCCCTGCGCGCATAGGACCAAAAGGGGAAAATTTTACATCATCAAAAAAGATTTTGAAAAGCATGAATACTACTGATCAACAACTCAAATTAGAACATGGAGCATTCTGTACGTCTAAGCATCCACCACAGCCCTAATGTGGTGACTCAGGACAGAGATGTAACAGATGTCAACTAGGTCACAATCCTAATTTGCCGGATTCTCCAATTCTAGTGACGCTCCCGCCCCAGAATCTCACAGTCATGCCCACTACTACCCTAAAAACCCCCATGTTCGTGCAAATAAGGCTCAGACAGTGAATGGACGGAGGGAGGCAAGTTCAGCGGACCGCTCCATTTTAAGCTTGTGAACAACAAACAAGACTTATTGCCACCAGCACTATCCAGTTAGGGATCCGGATCACCTGCTGTTGCTAGGGTTACAGCAGGCATGCTGTAGCCCAGCAACAGCCGTTCGAAAGAATGACTTGGATAAAGTTCTTAATTAATCTTCTTAGAGTATTCAACCACCCCCTATTGCTACCTAAGAATAGAAGTCAGTATCTCTTCAAGGAGTACGTAATGTTTCAACCTGTGAAGTAATACAGTATCCTAAGTTCCTAAGTCCCTCGTGGATAACGTGACCCCTTAAACAAATCCAGGTAATATGTTTAACAACTAACAGAAGAGCTCCTCAAGAGTGCTGAATCAGAGGCTTGAGTGAGAATTGATTTTTGCTAGATAAATATCTTTCCGACTGAGCTTTTAAGGCAACAACAAAGCTTTGCCTCCATACTTGCTTTTTGAACATAAAAGGCATACTGCACTCCTCAAATGATAGAGGACATAGACAATAAAAATGGCAAATAGTGGGATACCAAACTACAAAATATTGATCAAAACCGTGTCAACAAAGTATTACATCTTTGATCCTTCTCTCATGGTTTATTCAACTTTTATGTCTCTCCTGGTTACTCTTTTTTATTTCTCTATGTTTTTTCCCTTTCGGTTTCTTCTCCTTCAGTTCCTTGACGATCACATATCAACAGCCACTCTCCCTTTTGCAAGTGGCATCGCCACCCACCAGTACCCACCACAATGCTACTAATCCAGTTCCTTGACCATCACATACCATACCAAAAAAGAAAGGTTATGACTTTAATACTTGCTTGTGATACTGAGATTAGTAAGAACTAAGAACACATAAAAGAAATATGCTAAAGATGAAATTTCAAGAATAAGAGAAGCTGCAAATAAGGAGATTGCTCGCTTAACCTCATCATTTTTGGCAGAAACGCAGGAAAAGAATTACCTTCAGGAGGAGTGTAAAGGCTTAATGCACAAGAGTAATTGCTGAAAAAGTGCATCATGTGCCAATGAAGAAGGATCAAATAGTGGGTATGTTACTTGAGGTTGGAATTGCAATGGACACTGAGGAAGATTCCTATTAGCCAAACTCTGACATGGCCCTGAACGTCGCGGAAGGTTCACCCACCGGAAGTGCCGTCCCCGGTTCTTCCATGGCAATTCCATTCGATTTTTGGAGGGGAGAGACGGATTGCAGATCGGCGTCGACGGAAGTATCCATAAATTCGTCGGAGGAGAGAGATGGAGTGACCATAAATTCGTCGCCGGAAGGTTCACCCACCGGATGTGCCGTCGCTGTGTCGTCGCCGGCAAAATCCATTTGACTTTTGGAGGAGAGAGAGGGAGTGCAGATTGGAGGAAAAAGACGAATTTTGCAGATGCCGTGGCGGCGTCGCCAGGAGGTGGAAGAGAAGTTCACGCCCGGAGGTAGAGGCGTCGTCACCGGAAGATGGAGGAGGCTCTGGTTTGGAGAGAGAAGGAATTGGAGAGAGAGAGAGTGAAGAGTCATTGGTTTGGAGAGAGAAGGTTTGTCGGCAGAGGGAAAATAATGAGAATAAATACCAGGTGACGTGGCTTGATCTGAGTCCTTCCTTCCCACCAAACATGATCGAACGGCTGTTGCTGGGCTACAGCATGCCTGCTGTAACCCTAGCAACAGCAGGTGATCCGGATCCGCCAGTTAGACCCCCGTTGCCATGTTTCAACCCCTTTCAATCTACACCAATATCGAGGAAGAGATAGCTCCATATCCCTACAAAATTTCTCAAATAGTGACGTCACTCTAATTTCTTCGAATAACCATTTTCCATCGCTTAACTAATCCAAATCGAGTGTATCCGGACAATGGACCGGACTGGCAAAAAAGTACATTCGCCGTAACTAAAAAAACCGCATTCTTACATATAGTTACTCAATTTCTTGAGTTCACTCCAATTAAATCTTCTAAACCCTTTACTTGATTTAACGTTCGAACTTTTCTTTTGTGGGTTTTTTTAATCCTTTTTTTTTTTTTGATTTGGTTTGCATTTCTTTGTTAGATCGCCCATGTATTTCATGTGTCCTTCGTCCGTCGTAGTATATGCAAGAATGTGATTGTATTCCTTCAGAACTAGCAAATAGTAAAGATAGTATCCGATTTAGCATCGACGCTTGACAATGAATATTATGTTTTATGGACACATGGATGTCACGAGACTATTGGGATAAAATATGGTATTAAGGAGTTGAGAGGGTTGTACAAGTCTTGGGTGTATCTGGATTCATAAAAATCACCTCGAACGATCCATCAAATAGAGCTCGAACCTGAACAAACTATCCAACAAATTCAGAAACCTAACAATTAAAGTAACTTCCTATTATTATTATAAAACAAAATGCATCCACTTAACATTCAAGGTTATACCAAAGCTCTTAAATTTACCCTGCCAATTACAATCCATCCAAATTCCCAAAACTATAACTGCCATGCACCAACCACGTAACAAGCCAAGAGACAACGAAGGTCTTGAAGTTGCAACTATGTCATCATTCTATTTTTCATTAACAAAAATTAGACCCATCATATAACAGAGGTCTAAACGCG
The DNA here is from genome assembly GCA_033065855.1 of Escallonia rubra. Classification (NCBI taxonomy): domain Eukaryota; kingdom Viridiplantae; phylum Streptophyta; class Magnoliopsida; order Escalloniales; family Escalloniaceae; genus Escallonia; species Escallonia rubra. The sequence goes on along the minus strand of JAVXUO010000345.1, from coordinate 10,197 downwards.
GATAAGTCTATAAGTAAAGTGCACGTACGTACGGAGAAATGGAGAAAAAAAAACATTCACTCTTCTCGCAGTCTGGTCTCTTGCCTACTTTTGTGACTATGCTACTTTACCTCTAGGAGTATTTAGTCCGCCATAATTGTCGGAGCAAACACCAAGCATAATAAAATTCACTCTTGACGGCTCGGAGGGTGTACAAACCAACTCCACGGGCCGAATACAACTGTAGTGACACAAGCACCACCACCTATAACCATGGGTTAGTTTTTTTCCAAGGTATTTACAACTGGGGAGCTCTTCTCCTTTCGATTTAACATATATAGCTCAAGGGTATATTTTCTGAAACGAGGCTTCATCTTGCTTTATAACTTCTTAATTTAGTGAAGTGTAAGAAAAGTCTAATACAATTTTGTGAAATATAGCCCTTGGAAACTAGCCGTTGTAGATACTTCAAGAAAGTCGCTGTTAGATAACTACGTGTTTTGCTTTAAGAATTATATAAAGGTGTTGTAATTAAACAAAGTCATGGTTTATGCTCAAGAAAACTTCTCTAAGATCAACTATATGGTCAATGTCATATACTAATGCCACTTTAAAGCCCATATTACAGCTAAGTAAAAAAAATTATAAACCCTAGTCTTCATAAGCTTCAAATTCTTAGACATAACTTTCGGACAACCTTATTTCCTCTTGGACGTCAAGGTGGAGCAGTCTTCTGCCATGAGTTCCATTTCTGTTCTATTTATGGTGTCCTGGTCTTACTATTTATGATGTCCTGTTCTGAGAAGCGTGGATTTAGCTGAGGTGTTTATGATATTAGTGCAGCTCAATCTTCCAAAAGGACTATGGCATGGGAAAAAATAAAGAAGGAAAGAGCCAATCTTACGTTCATTAAATATGGATCCAATGGGTTTATTATCCCGATGCTATTTTTACGTAGTTAGGTCAAACCGACGAGAAAATATTCAATAGTTCTTTAACTCCATGGAGCATATGTGGTCTTAGACTATCACTTACTATCACGCCAACTAAGCGAAGTTGGCAAGTCGTGGGTCCAATATCCAGCTAGATCTAAATTCTTAACTATGGTTAACTATAACTAAAAGGGGAACAAAAAAGGAAAAAAGAAAATACAAAATCATATCTAACCCTAATTTCTCTCTGATCACTACAAGAAAAGGGCCCTTTAACGACGGGCACAAATCTGTCACTAAAAGTCACATTTATCGACGGACTACCCCGTCGGTAATGATCCATCGGTAATTATTTTTATCGATGGACAATTCCGTCGCTAAAACCATTTATAGAGGGATCTTTACATATAGGGTTTTAGCAACAGAAATTTAAAAAATATATTATTTTCTGCCAAATTCTTTTAAATATTTTAGAAAATATTTGAGCGACGGAATGCGTTCGCTGCTAAATAAATTTAAAGTAGGCTTTTAGTGATGGATATTTCGTTGCTAAAAAACAATGAAAATTTTGAAAATATGGCTTTTAGTGAAGAACTTTTAGCGACGAGATAAGTCTGTCGCTAAAAAGTCATGTTATAAGGGGTTAATTTTACCCAGCACCCTGTACTTAGGGGTCAGTTGCACCCAGCACCCTAGGGTTTTAATTTTGGCACCCAGCACCAAATGACGGTCAAACTGTCTGTTGACTAAACGACTGTTAGTTTTTCAGGGGCAAAATGAGATTATTGCCCCTAAAGATTACATGTCATCCCAGTTAGTGGCACATGGCTTATATTGGATGTCCACGTCATTTCCCTCCAACAACCCTTATTCTCTCTCTCCTTCCACATATCCCTCAATTAATCCCCATTACAAAATCTCCCAACTGTTTATTCGAGGGGCATATCGATCGGCTATTCGCAGGGAGATGGAGCCGACGGAGCCTATTGCAGTATCGTTACCTAGATTCATCTTTCGCTGGGATCCCGCCGGATGCCATTAGCCAGCCCCGCATTCCACCGCTGACCCGTCACTGTCCTCTCCGGGACCGGCGACAGAGCCGACCTTCTAATCGGAGATCGGGCGCCCCTTTCTGTCTCTGTCGTTCTGGGCAGTTCGTCGGAGTACGACCATTTTCTCGGTCCACGCACCCGGCACCACGCCAAACCTCTGTCACAACTACCAACATACACTAAGCCCCATTCCCCGCTATGTTACCACCTCTGCCCCATCCACAACCCCTTCCTCATTCCCTCCTACAGCCCCGTCCCTCTCATAGCCTCTTCCTTAGCCCCACCGACAGTCCCGCAACCACCGGTACTATTTCAGACCATTACTGTTAACCCACAACCACCGAACCATCAGCACTACCAAATCACAACCCACGGGTTCACCCCAATCACCGTCAATCTCAACCCCATTCACTGCTAGCGCCCAGATCCATGACCCAATACCAAACACCATTGGTTCAAAATATAGTCGAATGACCGAATCACGCTGGGATCTGGGATGCAGATCTGGGGCTTGCTGGTGGCACCACAACGATGAAGGGCGGTGGCTGATTGATGGAGTAATTGGAAAGGGCTCGGTGGTGGATGGGTGGGGTGGTCAGATATGGTGGGTAGGTGTGATTGTGGGTTACTAGGGTCAGCGGTTGGCGGTGGTGGGTTTTCAAGTCGTGATGGATGTGGGGATTCATAGGTTGGTGGCCGTGGGGGGTTTGGTTGCAGGTAAGTTGTGGCAACATGGCTTTGTAGGTTGGTGGTATAAATGAGTGGGTGGGGTGAGGGTGGGGAAGGAAGATAATGAAGTGGGTCCAATGGGATAGATTGAGTGAAGAATTGATCACGTGGAAATGACATGGACACCATGTCATTTGTAAAGGACAAAGAGACTTTTTTGCCCCTAAAAAATTAACGGACGTAACGGTCAAAGGCCATTTTGACCGTTATTTGGTGTTGGAAACCAAGATTTTAAACATTTTGGTGCTGGGTGCCAAAATTAAAACCCTAGGGTGCTGGGTGCAACTGACCCCTAAGTACAGGGTGCTGGGTAAAATTAACCCGGTTATAAGACCCATTCCACTATTTCTTTTCTCTCTCCCCGTTTTCTCCCTATTTCTCTCTCTTTTCTCTCTGTTTGCCCACGCTAATAATTTGTACATTTTAACCCTAATAACATGTTACAATTTATAGTGTAATTACATATTATGTTGAATTTTTTTAATGTATAGTGTAATTATATGTATAGTGTAAGATGTTTTAGTGTAATTTGTTACATGTTATAAGTTTAATTAACCCTATTTAGACTCGAACTAACCCTAACTAACATTAATTAACCAATTAACTCTTAATTAAATCCTAGTTAACCTAATTAAACATAATTAACTCTAATTAGCCCTTACTAGCCCTTATTACCCTTGATAAATCCTAATTAAACCCTAATGAGTCATAAATAACCCTGATTAACCCCAATGAACTTAAGTAACACTAATTAGCCTAATTAAATCATAATACATCCCTTATCAGGCCTAATAAGCCTAAATACAACCCTAACCGAAACTAAACCGTAAACCCTATCACAAATCACAGGTGAGACAATATTAATTTCGTGAATGAACTCCATATTCCATTGAGAAACGTGAGTCGACTTTCCACATTAGGAGTATTTATTAACAACTCGTTGTCAACAAATTTTAAAGTGAATCATTTTGGTTATGACATGTTCTTGCAAATTAACCTAATGATTCTATCTTTTTTAAATTTGATATTTCGAAAAGATTGTTGCCTAGGTTACCAATCTTTAAACACATGCATGCATAAAAATCTTTAGTTCCTGTTCAAAGGTAGTCATTACAAAATAATACTTTGTAATGAGCCTTTGGATGTCCAGTTTGGACAATTTGTAAAAGCTAAGTGTTTATAAAATAGTACATCAATTGATGCTCTGTGTTTTATGTCTTGGATATTTGGTATATTTTCTCTAATATATCTCCATGTGCATATAGATATGGTGTCCAACATTCGTTGACCAGACGAAAGTTAGAACACCTAATTGATGTCGTGTACTTGGAAAAATACGGGAAGGTGCTGCTGAATTTTTCGTAGACATAGGACAAAGCATGAGTTAGTAACTATTTTATAAACATGTACTTTTCTGAATGGGATAAAATCACTACCTATTAAAGAATGTAGGTGGTATAGACATGTTGTCACATGCATCCATTCATTTTCATTTCAACCATACCTAATAATTGGTTTTAATTTAAGGTGGTATATACTAATCTCAGTCGTCATGTCGATTGAAGTTGAATGAAACAAAAAATGATAATGATTTTGAGGATCGCGTCGATAAATTTCGAGACTTCGCTTACCCACATCCTGCATGTGTTGGCTTTGAGAAGATAAGGTGTCCGTACAATAAATGTGAGTTGCTATATTTGAGAAAAAGAATGGTGGTAAAATGGCATCATCTTCGGTACGGTTTTATGGGCCACACAAGGTGGACGTAGCACGGGAAAATAATAGTATTGTCATCTAACTTGGCTAGTCAGGTTGAAGTAGGGGTTGAGTCACAATATGATTGTCGAGATATGATTATAGAGGATGGACATGCTAATGTTAAGGGGGTGACTACCGCGGCGATGACAGCCCCCAACAGCCGAATGAGGGCGCTCGTTAATTTTATGATTTGTTAAGAGACGCTGAAAGCCGTTATGGGATAGAATTAGGAAGTACACACAGTTATCTGTGGTTATTAGGTTATTGTAGTTGAAATCGGACCACGGGCTAAGTGAGAAAGGATTTAACGAATTCGTTACTTTTATCAAGAAATTTTTTTTGGAGACTGAGAAGCTGCCAATGTCAGACTATGATGCGAAGAAGATGATGATGATGAAACTTGAATTGGGTTATGAGCCGATATATGCGTGCAGTAACGACTGTCTACTGTTTTGGAAAAAAGAATAAGAACTTGACAAAATGTCCAGTATGTGATCATTCGAGCTATAAACCGAACAAAAAAAAAATTGCATGGAAGGTATTGCGGTATTATTCGGTTACACCAAGGCTTCAGATGATGTACTACCCTTCCAATACGGCTGAACATATAAGGTCTCACTGTGAGACTCGTGACAACAATGCTGATGTGATGACATACCCCACTGATGGAGAGGCGTGGAAAGAGTTTGACAGCATGCATCCAACATTTGCTCAGGAGTTTGGAATGTTAGACTTGGTTTGGCACCCGATGGGTTTAACCCTTTCAAACAATCTAGCATGTCTTACTCTACATGGCATGTTATTATTGTCCCGTATAACCTTCCACCTAGCATGTGCATGAAGAAGTCGTACATGTTTTGTCATTGTTCATTTCAGGGTCGAAGAGTCCTGGTAAGGACATAGATGTGTATTTAAGGCTATTGATTGATGAGCTCAAATGGCTATGGGATCATGGAGTCGAAACTTATGATGTATCTCTTAAATAGAACTTCCAGATGAAGATTGCTTTGATGTGGATTATACATATTTTTTCCGCATTGGGAATGACATGCTACTGGAGCACATTTGGAAAGTTAACATGCCCTGCTTGTATAGGTGTGAAACCTGGTCATACGTTAAAGCACGACAAGAAGCCCTCGTGGTTCAGATGTCACCGTAAGCTGTTGCACTAGGCCATCAGTTCTATAAGCAAAAGGATGAATTCGACGGAACAATAGAGCATGAGGTTGTCACACTGGACTATGCATCTGATGATGAAGTGCTTTCACCTCTAGAAGCACTTGATACTGGCATACCATACATCAAGGATGTGCCAAATCAGAAGATTCCAGGATATGGGAAAGAGTACAACTTAAGGAAATAGTGTATTTTCTAGGAGTTAGACTATTGGAGGACACTCATTTTTCGAAACAACATGGATGTGATGCACATTGAGAAGAATGTTTTCGATAATTTGTTCAACACATTGATGAATGTCAGGGAGAAATTGAAAAAATCACCTTAAAGCGAGAAATGATCTACAACAGTTAGGTATACGCCGTAAATTGCATCCTCGGACAGTCAGCGTAAGGACAATACTTCCGAAAACACCGTACTCTCTAAACAAGAAACAGGTAGAGAAGGTCTGTTGGTAGGTTAAACATTTGAAACTTTCGGATAGGTATGTGTTATGTATAGGTTCAAAAGATGTGTAAGTCGTGTAAGTCTGAAACCGAACTATACAATATGGTTCAAAAGACGTGTAAGTCTCAAACTAAACTATACTATGGGTTATGTATAGTTATGTGATTTATTAGTATTTTGGTTTGTCCTTAATTTTTATAGTCTTTTATAATAGGTTCAATCGGTCGACAAACCAGTAGACTGCTGCTTGAAAATACTAGCTCAAGGCTCTAGTAAACAAGCATTCTGTCATGGAGGCTCTATCGTCAACGGGTTTAAGTTTAACAAAAAGATGATGATTGTACTGAACAAACCCCAAAATAGTGGAGTCTTAGTCAATGGCAGCTGTTATGATAAAAATTGTATGAGATTTTATGGAGAGTTTGTTGAGATTGTTAAGCTAACATATATGGGCAGCTAAAATCGATTAGTAATGTTCAAGTATATATGATTTGATATTAAGTGCAATTGAGGAATGTGTATTAGCTCGCAAGGGATTGTAAACGTCAATATTAAGTCAAGACTTACATCAGGTGAACCGTTTGTGTTTTCCAGTCAAAATGCACAAGTGTTCTACGAGAAAGATGTCACAAAGCTTAAATCTCATTGGTTTATTCTTATTAAGTCCAAGAAATTTTCAGTCGCATATGACAATGAGTGAGACATCTATCAAGACGACCAAGCACCTGTCTTGGTACCGATTGAGGTGAACAACAAGGAGGACAATCTTCCTCTTCAACCAACACTTTATCTAGGAGAAGAAGTCCTAAATAATGACGAAGAAGATGAAAAAAGTTTTGAAGATGGTGAAGATGGTCTACTGACGAAGATGATGAATTACAAGATGAAGAGGACGACGAGTCTCAAGAAGAAGAGGATAATGAGTCTGAAAATGAAGAAGATAATGATTCTCAAAATGTAGATAATTGACTTGTAGTTTTGTAACATGCATGTTCTTGTAATAAGTAACTTGTATATTTTACTTAATGTTACGACATAACAAAATCATGTTTCCAACGTGACGTGTACTTTATTACTCCGTAATAATATGTCGACCTACTCGTTCATCCTGTTCATATAGTCTTTCTACAGTTTTAGTGTACTCGAAAGCATGTGGTAGCAGCTTCGTGTTGTCATTTTAATGTGTTAATTTCTTTGGACTTCCTCTATACAAAGTCAGTTTCGTGTTATCAATGATGGATAGATTACGGGCCACTCATAGTCACGATTGGCACCGTGATGTGTCCACACTAGCGATTCTCGCCTCGACATTGCCTCTTGATGAGGAGGCACATAGCATGGGCATCTAGCAGGCCCAACCACAGCCACAACCCAATCATCAGGCCGAGCCCTCCCAGCCGTACGCTAATTCTTCTTCTGTGAGTTCAATGACCTCAGGTATATTTGATATTAGCATTTAGTGGTAATGTTAGACTTATATTTAAATTATATTTGAATTACATTAATGTTGGTATTTTCTAGGATCTTGTCAAGGTCATGGACCCACACGCGGGGTGCATATCAATCCCTAGTGAAAATAGCGAGTTACTTTTACTGAGAATGGCCAGTAAGTAAAAAATCACACAATCCAGTAATTGACACTTTAATGATTCTGAGTTATTAATGTTCACTTATTTAATGTTATTAGAATTCTGGAGTGTCCGGCGAAAACAAAGATCGGTGTCCTTGTGAAGGGTCATTACTATAAGCCATGGCTATACTAAAAGGACTGGGATGCTGGGATGATAAGGGAGGCCATGTAAGAGGAGTGGCTGGTATGGTTTGATAAATTATAAGCTAATATTTGTTTAATTAGTACCTCATATTTAAATTAATCATATTGATTGTGTAATTGGATGCCTTGTAAGAGGGGTTCGAGTTTGAGTCGCCTAAGCAGCAAGAGTAAGGGCGAATGGCTTTTTTTGCATACACCGCCAAAATTTACTGGCAATGGTTACACAATGCACAGGAGCGGGCGAGGAAGTTGCTGACAGAGGTTACCTCGATGGAGGAGTAGAAGGGGTATCCCCTTCATTGGATCACACCATCTGTGTGGGTGAAGATGGGTGATAGGTGGATTACTTATTCATCTTGAAAGGTGAAGAGTAAGAGCAGGAGTGATAACATAAAGGATCAGGATCTTATGCACACAATAGGGTCGGTGCCTCACAACGTCGTCTAACATAGGAACGCTGCTGAGCACCAGAACCTGGAGAAGGATAAGGTGTGTGCTTTGACGTACACGATGACGCATGTGAGGAAGAAGGATAAAGATAATGCACATCGGGCGGGGACTTTTTTTTAAAGATTGCCTGACAGATCGATGTAAGTTACAAATTAATCTCTTTATAGTAAAAATTTCGGCTATGAATTCAATGTCTATTGCCTTAATGCCCTCCGAATCAAATCACTGTTTTGCAGGCCTCATATGAACAAATTACAAGGTCTGGCCAGTAGTTTGGATAGCCACCAGCGTCCACGAGTACAAGTATCGGGGGATTGAAGCGGTGGCTGGACATTGGGGTCCGTTGATAGGCAGAAAAAGTGTGTACACGGCCTATCCAACGCGACTGCACGTGTCGTGATGGGAGCGTCCTCACCCCCTGCTGCCCCTCCACCGACACAAACACGGATTGCGAAGAGACAGTTACCCTTGGAGGATGTTCATCGCTTTGTTGTAAAGGTGTTCTAGATGAGCAGGGCTCAGGATCACGTACAAAACAATTATTTTACGAAGTCAATCTATACATGAATAAATATAACACACAATTACTATCGAGATAAATGCGTCCATACCTTCACCTGCAGGAAACTAATGTTGGACATACCGAGCTAGATCTGGATGACAGTACCCCCGTGGACAATGACAATCAGCAGGATTCAGATCCCGGTCTCAACGAGCCCTGAGCCCTTCCCCTCTTCCCCTCCCCTATTTGTATCACATGTTATATTTGGCTCACAATTCTGAACAATATAATATCTACATTTTATTCTATTGTTGAAAGTTTGTGTATTTTAAAAATTTTAGCGATGGGAATTTTTATCGCTAAAAGTTTTACCGACGGACCTTTAGCGACAAAAATCCGTTGATAAATGTCTTTTTCGGTGGGCTTTTAGCGACAGAAGATCTGTTGCTAAAAGGCTATCGGTAAACTTTTAGCGACGAAAATTCTGCCGTTAAATAGTTTTCAAAAAAAGAAATTAAACTAAAATACGAAAATTTCTTAAGCGACAAACGTTATGTCGCTAAATTAATTTATTGTATGTCGCTAAAAGTTGATTTTTCGGCTACGGATTTTCAAATTCCGTTGCCAAACTTTTAGCGAGACTATTCATACAGACTTTTTGTGACGGGGTGTTCGTCGCTAAAAGTATTTTGCGACGGATTAGGACTTTTAACGATGTAATTGTCCATCGCTAAAAGTCATTTTTCTTGTAATCTTCATCGTCAAAACAGCCACCTAACTACCGCTTGCTGCCAAAGCTGTCATTGGCCTCATCCAACCTTGAGACCACGCTTGACCAGCTTCAAAATCTTTAAACTAGTTTCTCGGACGTTCTGGAGAACAAGTTAAGTGAAAAATATATATTTTTTTTTTGTAATCAAGTCATAACATTAAACGAAAAGGAAAATCCTTCAGATACAAAACACATCCAGTTCCTTTTTCATCCATCAACAAAAAGAGGAGGTAAGGATGTTAAGGGAACTGAACCAAAGAAATGATTTACATCTGCCCATACAGCAAGGTCATGAGCAGGCTTGTTTACACTACGACTGACTTTACAAAAGTCCCAACAGGTGAAGATTTTTAGCTTGAGTCTGGCTTCCTCCACAATTGCAAAACTCCTCCAGTTAGGTGAGGTCTCATGGTTATTCATCCATTCCACAATAGCTTGAGCATCTCCTTCAAACAGGATATGAGAGCATTTCTTCTTAATAGCCATGTCAATGGCTAATGAAGCAGCCAAGGCTTCTGCCATTTCGGGGTCTGTTTCATGATCAACTCTGGTTTGGAACTTAATATATTTATTTCTTTTATTAACTGAAAAACAAAATAAAACACTTTGAAGAGAGTGAATACATT
>JAVXUO010002563.1:0-67337 GCA_033065855.1 Escallonia rubra | reverse complement strand
TACCAGGCCTGCTCTGTTATCTGCCTTGGAATCTTGTTAGTTTTGACAGGATCCTCAATTGCTGGCTTCTTAAACCCAACATAACCACCCACGAAAACAAGTGGAACCGAGATGCCAAACCACAAGAATACCAAAGCAAACATGGTCCCAAAGGGCACTGCCCCTGAGGACTTCTCTCCCCATATTAGAGCATTCAGTATGAAGAAAATGGCAAACGCAGCCCCGGGGAACATGAATGCTGTTCTGAGCGTGATTTTCTTCCATTCACTTCCCTTAAACATCTTGTAGAGGCGGGCTGAAGCATACCCAGCAAAAAGGCCCATAAAGACCCAGAGTAGAAGCAGGGCTGTCATGAGCCCGCCTCTGTTTGAGGGGGAGAGGAAACCAAGGACTGCAAAGATCATGGTGACAAGTATCATGCCAAAAAACTGGACACCTGTCCCCACATAAACACACAGCAGATCAGAGTTTGTTGGAGGCCTGAAAACATCTCCATGAAGCAGCTTCCATCCGGTCTCTTCTTGGGCTTCTTCCTGGGTCTCTAACTGGTTGTACTTGGAGATATCACGGTAAAGCGTCCGTAACATGATCATAGCAACCATTCCCGAGAGGAAAAGAACAATCATCAAAGAATTGACAATTGAGAACCAGTGAATTTGATCATCAGCCATCAGAAGATAGGTATCCCATCTAGATGCCCACTTAACATCGCTCTCCTGTGGGTTGGAAGAAGGTAAAACAGAGAGAAAATTAGCATAATCATAACCCAACTTGCAAGAATAACAGATACAATTATCTTATTGAAGTAAAGGCATTACCTGGAACTCAACATCATATGTAAAGATAATCTCCTTCTTATCTTCAACCTCTTGAGGAGATTCAGAGCTGGTAACCGTCCTTTTTGCATGGGGATCACAGGTTGTTATACGGGTCGTTTCACTCCAGTTCCCTTCATATTCATGTTTAACACTGAAACACCAAACACAATCCACCAGTAGAGGCATGAACAACCATCCTTCAATATAAATGAATAAGCATAAAGGGGACATCACGTGTACGGCTTGCCTTCAAATCCTACAATCCTCGCCCAGTCCGTTTCCATATCCTTGTGAAACTTAACCGTGAATGTTAGGTGGTTGTGGACAAAATACTTTTCATCCTTGCTCTGCATATCACTAAGTCACATAAGATAACTATAATTTCTTGGTCACCAGCACTCTCGCAAAGTTCAACAATTTACAATAACTAGGAGCAACTAGTACTTACTCCAGCATACTGTCCTTTGAGACCAACATGAAATCCGTGTTGATAGACAACGGGTGATCCCTGATCTAGTCTTTGTATGGGAACAACTAGAGGTAAATTATCCAAGATCCTGTCAAATGCACCATAGAACGTTTACGACAAAATTGATAACAAGCACAAATGCATATGCATTGAGAAAAAAGACAATAACGAATACAAATATCTCCCAAAGAAGTCGCCTACATGTTCACTCGATACTCATCCTCTATCTTCTCCTTGAACTCCTTTGCACTTTTTGCATTTAGTTCTATGCGACCTACAACGTTGCACATCTGTGGTTCTCGCATTTTAAACTGCAACAGAAAATTTGAGGAACTAAGCATCGGAGCATAATAAAGGCATAATAACAGTAATAATCTATGATAGAGAGCTTACCACATAGGGCGAGTTTTCAATACGATCACCGCGAAGAACTTCCCCAAGATTCTCTGCACTGTCAACTATACTATTTGGTCGACAATAAGGGAGAGAATAGTAAGAGTACGGAAGCTGTGTTTTTGTAGAAGTCAGTTTGTTCACTTTCACCTTCAGAAGATCCCCCTGTGCGCATAGGACCAAAAGGGGAAAATTTTACATCATCAAAAAAGATTTTAAAAAGCATGAATACTACTGATCAACAACTCAAATTAGAACATGGAGCATTCTGTACGTCTAAGCATCCACCACAGCCCTAATGTGGTGACTCAGGACAGAGATGTAACTAGGTCACAATCCTAATTTGCCGGATTCTCCAATTCTAGTGACGCTCCCGCCCCAGAATCTCACAGTCATGCCCACTACTACCCTAAAAACCCCCATGTTCGTGCAAATAAGGCTCAGACAGTGAATGGACGGAGGGTGGCAAGTTCAGCGGACCGCTCCATTTTAAGTTTGTGAACAACAAACAAGACTTATTGCCACCAGCACTATCCAGTTAGACCCCCGTTGCAATGTTTCAACCCCTTTCAGTTTACAGCAATATCGAGGAAGAGATAGCTCCATATCCCTACAAAATTTCTCAAATAGTGACGTCACTCTAATTTCTTCGAATAACCATTTTCCATCGCTTAACTAATCCAAATCGAGTGTATCCGGACAATGGACCGGACTGGCAAAAAAGTACATTCGCCGTAACTAAAAAAACCGCATTCTTACATATAGTTACTCAATTTCTTGAGTTCACTCCAATTAAATCTTCTAAACCCTTTACTTGTTTTACCGTTCGAACTTTTCTTTTTTGATTTTTTTTATCCCTTTTTTTTTTTTTTTTTGACTTGGTTAGCATTTCTATGTGAGATCGCCCATGTATTTCAGGTGTCCTTCGTCCGTCGTAGTATATGCAAGAATGTGATTGTATTCCTTCAGAACTAGCAAATAGTAAAGATAGTATCCGATTTAGCATCGACGCTTGACAATGAATATTATGTTTTATGGACACATGGATGTCACGAGACTATTGGGATAAAATATGGTATTAAGGAGTTGAGAGGGTTGTACAAGTCTTGGGTGTATCTGGATTCATAAAAATCACCTCGAACGATCCATCAAATAGAGCTCGAACCTGAACAAACTATCCAACAAATTCAGAAACCTAACAATTAAAGTAACTTCCTATTATTATTATAAAACAAAATGCATCCACTTAACATTCAAGGTTATACCAAAGCTCTTAAATTTACCCTGCCAATTACAATCCATCCAAATTCCCAAAACTATAACTGCCATGCACCAACCACGTAACAAGCCAAGAGACAACGAAGGTCTTGAAGTTGCAACTATGTCATCATTCTATTTTTCATTAACAAAAATTAGACCCATCATATAAAATTCACTCTTGACGGCTCGGAGGGAGTACAAACCAACTCCACGGGCCAAATACAACTGTAGTGACACAAGCACCACCACCTATAACCATGGGTTAGTTTTTTTCCAAGGTATTTACAACTGGGGAGCTCTTCTCCTTTCGATTTAACATATATAGCTCAAGAGTATATTTTCTGAAACTAGGCTTCATCTTGCTTTATAACTTCTTAATTTAGTGAAGTGTAAGAAAAGTCTAATACAATTTTGTGAAATATAGCCCTTGGAAACTAGCCGTTGTAGATACTTCAAGAAAGTCGCTGTTAGATAACTACGTGTTTTGCTTTAAGAATTATATAAAGGTGTTGTAATTAAACAAAGTCATGGTTTATGCTCAAGAAAACTTCTCTAAGATCAACTATATGGTCAATGTCATATACTAATGCCACTTTAAAGCCCATATTACAGCTAAGTAAAAAAAATTATAAACCCTAGTCTTCATAAGCTTCAAATTCTTAGACATAACTTTCGGACAACCTTATTTCCTCTTGGACGTCAAGGTGGAGCAGTCTTCTGCCATGAGTTCCATTTCTGTTCTATTTATGGTGTCCTGGTCTTACTATTTATGATGTCCTGTTCTGAGAAGCGTGGATTTAGCTGAGGTGTTTATGATATTAGTGCAGCTCAATCTTCCAAAAGGACTATGGCATGGGAAAAAATAAAGAAGGAAAGAGCCAATCTTACGTTCATTAAATATGGATCCAATGGGTTTATTATCCCGATGCTATTTTTACGTAGTTAGGTCAAACCGACGAGAAAATATTCAATAGTTCTTTAACTCCATGGAGCATATGTGGTCTTAGACTATCACTTACTATCACGCCAACTAAGCGAAGTTGGCAAGTCGTGGGTCCAATATCCAGCTAGATCTAAATTCTTAACTATGGTTAACTATAACTAAAAGGGGAACAAAAAAGGAAAAACGAAAATACAAAATCATATCTAACCCTAATTTCTCTCTGATCACTACAAGAAAAGGGCCCTTTAACGACGGGCACAAATCTGTCACTAAAAGTCACATTTATCGACGGACTACCCCGTCGGTAATGATCCATCGGTAATTATTTTTATCGATGGACAATTCTGTCGCTAAAACCAATTATCGACGGATCTTTACCTATAGGGTTTTAGCAACAGAAATTTAAAAAAGATATTATTTTCTGCCAAATTCTTTTAAATATTTTAGAAAATATTTGAGCGACGGAATGCGTTCGCTGCTAAATAAATTTAAAGTAGGCTTTTAGTGATGGATATTTCGTTGCTAAAAAACAATGAAAATTTTGAAAATATGGCTTTTAGTGAAGAACTTTTAGCGACGAGATAAGTCTGTCGCTAAAAAGTCATGTTATAAGGGGTTAATTTTACCCATTTCTTTCTCTCTCCCCATTTGCACCCAGCACCCTCTCTTTTTCTCTTTTGCCCACGCCAACAAATGACATTTTAACCCTAATATCATGACTTACAATTTTAGTGTAATCAGGGGCAAATATACGTAGGTACTCTGAAACTACCACAAAGTCAATTGAGGATCCCAAAGTTTAATTTTTACACATAAGGGTCTCAACTACAAATTTGCAATAAGTAAGTACATCCGTCCAAATTCCTAACGATCTAGCCCTTTACGCCAAGGGTAAAATTGTCAAGGTTTAAATTTTTCTTCTATTCTCTTCTTCTTTAATTTTTTTTCTCTTCTTCTTTTTAAATCGTCCTATTCTCTTCGCTTCATTTTTTCTATCCCTCCCGCTGACTCATCTTCCTCACCTCTTCCACGAGCCCAACACCACCGACTCCACCGCAGGTGCCAACGGTGTCGCTTGACTTCTCCGGCAACACCGACGTCACCAACTTCACCGGCTCAAGAGATCTTCAAACCCTAAGCCATCCACGCCACCGCCTGCCACCTATCAGCCGCTATGGAGCCCTAAATCCCGATTCACAACCTTCCCCAGTTGAGCTAGTGACCCTATTTTTTATTCAACTGATGATGATCGGGAAGTTACTGTGGCAACTAGGGTTTCTAGGTTTGTTTTCAATTGGGGATTTGGTAACGACCGGCGGCATAATCAGAGATACCTGCGCAAGGCGTGGTTTGGGTTCACCCCAATCACCGTCTGACAACCCCATTGCAATGCCGGCGCCCAGTCCAGCCCAATGCCAAACACCATTGGTTCAAAGGTATAGTCGAGACCGAATCACGTGGGATCTCTAGCAAGATTGGGATTTGTTTTCTGCCTGCGTAATAGTTTTCTTTCCCTCTGTTTCTGCTGATCTGATGGGCCTTGGCGATGGGTCTGGCCGGTGAGATACCACCGATCTGGTGGGCCTTAGCAATGGGTCCGGCCGGTGGGTCAGGTGATGGAGCTCCAGCCAACTTGTGGTCCCCGGCGATGATGTTGCGTCGATTATGATGGCGAATATGTCAGTGCGCCACGGTGGTTGTGGTATTGGCACCAGTGGTGATGTGAGGAGACGGCGCCGGCAGTTATGGTGATCTGATGAGATGAGACGGTATGGTGGTGGTTTGACTGTGTTGATGCTGATTTAGGTGATTTTGGCTTCTTTGTGTATGCTAGATCGTTGGTGGGGCTTGGATAAGTGCCGAACTGGGTAGGAGGAGATGAGTGAAAATTTGAAGAAGAAGAAGTAAAAAGAAATTAAAGAAGAAGAGAAGAGAAAAGTTGAAGAAGAGAAGAGAAATTTTTTTTAAACCTGTCCGGACAATTTTACCCCGGACGGAAAGGGCTAGATCGTTAGAAATTTGGACGGATGTACTTACTTATTGCAAATTTGTAGTTGCAGACCCTTAAGTGTAAAAATTAAACTTGGGACCCTTAAGTGAGACTTTGTGGTAGCTTCAAGGTACCTACGTGTATTTAGTGTAATTACATATTATGTTGAATTTTTTTAATGTATAGTGTAATTATATGTATAGTGTAAATGTTTTAGTGTAATTTGTTACATGTTATAAGTTTAATTAACCCTATTTAAACTCGAACTAACCCTAACTAACATTAATTAACCAATTAACTCTTAATTAAATCCTAGTTAACCTAATTAAACATAATTAACTCTAATTAGCCCTTACTAGCCCTTACTAGCCCTAATTAGCCTTGATAAATCCTAATTAAACCCTAATGAGTCATAAATAACCCTGATTAACCCCAATGAACTTAAGTAACACTAATTAGCCTAATTAAATCATAATACATCCCTTATCAGCCTAATAAGCCTAAATACAACCCTAACCGAAACTAAACCGTAAACCCTATCACAAATCACAGGTGAGACAATATTAATTTCGTGAATGAACTCCATATTCCATTGAGAAACGTGAGTCGACTTTCCACATTAGGAGTATTTATTAACAACTCGTTGTCAACGAATTTTAAAGTGAATCATTTTGGTTATGGCATGTTCTTTAAATTAACCTAACGATTCTATCTTTTTGAAATTTGATATTTCGAAAAGATTGTTGCCTAGGTTACCAATCTTTAAACACATGCATGCATAAAAAACTTTAGTTCTGTTCAAAGGTAGTCATTACAAAATAATACTTTGTAATGAGCCTTTGGATGTCCAGTTTGGACAATTTGTAAAAGCTAAGTGTTTATAAAACAGTACATCAATTGATGCTCTGTGTTTTATGTCTTGGATATTTGGTAAATTTTCTCTAATATATCTCCATGTGCATATAGATCTGGTGTCCAACATTCGTTTAACCTTGCAAGAGCAAGATCAGACCAGACGAAAGTTAGAACACCAAATCAATGTCGTGTATTTGAAGAAATACAGGGAGGTGCTGCCGAATTTTTCGTAAACATAGGACAAAGCATCAGTCGGTAACTATTTTATAAATATGTGCTTTTCTGAATGAGATATGACCACTACCTTTTAGAGAATGGAGGGGTATAGACATGTTGTCACATGCATGCATTTATTTTCATATCAACCCTACCTAATTATCGATTTTAATTTAAGGCGGTATATACTAATCTCAGTCGTCATGTCGATTGAAGTTGAATGAAACAAAAAATTATGATGATTTCAAGGATCGCGTCGATGAATTTCTCAAGTTCGCTTACATGCATCCTGCATATGCTGACTTTGAGAAGATAAGGCTTCCGTGCAGTAAATATGAGCTGTTATATTAGAGAAAAAGAATGGTGGTAAAATGGCATCTTCTCCGGTACGGTTTTAGGGGTCGATACACAAGGTGGATGCAGCACGGGAAAATAGTAGTATTTTCATCTAACCCGACTAGTCAAGTTGAAGTTAGGGTGGAGGCACATTATGATTATCAAGATATGATTATAGATGATGGGCATGCTAATGTTGACTAGGCGACTACTGCGGTGATGACAGACCCCAACAGCCGAACGAGGGAGCTCGTCAGTTTTATGATTTGTTAAAAGACGCCGAAGAACAGTTGTGGGATGGAATTAGGAAGCACACAAGGTTTTCTGAGGTTAGTAGGTTATTATAGTTTAAATCAGACCATGAGCTGAGTGAGAAAGGATTTAACGAATTTGTTGCTTTTATCAAGGAATTTTTGTCGGAAACTGAAAAACTGCCCCTGTGGTACTATGATGCAAAGAAGAAGATGATGATAAAACTTGGATTGGGTTATGAGCGGATAAATGCGTGCAATAACGACTTTATACTGTTATGGAAAGAGAATAAGGACTTGACAAAGTGTCCACTATTTGATCATTCGAGCTATAAACCGAACAAAAAAAATAGAAAAACATTGCATGGAAGGTATTGCGATATTTTTCGGCTATGGCAAGGCTTCAGAAGATGTACTACTCCTTCAATAAGACTAAACATATGAGGACTCCCTGTGAGACTCCTAGCAACGATGCCGATGTGATGACGCACCCGCTGATGGAGAGGCGTAGAAGGACTTTGATCGCGGGCATCCAACCATTGCTCAAGAAGTTTAGAATGTTAGGCTTGGTTTGGCAACTGATGGGTTCAATCCTTTCGGACAGTCTAGCATGCCTTACTCCACATGGCCTGCTATTGTTATCCCGTATAACCTTCCCTCTGGAATGTGCATGAAAAAGTCGTACATGTTTTGTCATTGTTCATTTCAGGGTCAAAGAGTCCTGGTAAGGACATAGATGTGTATTTAAGGCTATTGATTGATGAGCTCAAATGGCTATGGGATCATGGAGTCAAAACTTATGATGTATCTCTTAAATAGAACTTCCAGATGAACCTTGTTTTGATGTGGATTATACACATTTTTTCCGCATTGGGAATGACATGCTGCTGGAGCACATTTGGAAAGTTAACATGCCCTGCTTGTATAGGTGTGAAACCTGGTCATACGTTAAAGCACGACAAGAAGCCCTCGTGGTTCAGATGTCACCGTAAGCTGTTGCACTAGGCCATCAATTCTGTAGGCAGAAGGATAAATTTGACGAAATAAGAGCGTGAGGTTGTCACACTGGACTATTCATCTGGTGACGAAGTGCTTTCATGCCTACAGGCACTTGATACTGGCATACCATAGTTAAAAGGTGTACCAGATCAGAAGATTCCAGGATATGGGAAAGAGTACAACTTAAGGAAATAAGTGTATTTTCTTGGAGTTAGACTATTGGAGGACTCTCATTTTCGAAACAACATGGATGTGATGCACATTGAGAAGAATGTTTTCGATAATTTGTTCAACATATTGATGAATGTCAGGGAGAAATTGAAAAAATCACCTTAAAGCGAGAAATGATCTACAACAGTTAGGTATACGCCGTAAACTGCATCCTCGGACAGTCAGCGGAAGGACAATACTTCCGAAAGCACCGTACTCTCTAAACAAGAAACAGGTAGAGAAGGTCTGTTGGTGGGTTAAGAATTTGAAGCTTTCAGATAGGTATGTGTTATGTATAGGTTCAAAAGATGTGTAAGTCGTGTAAGTCTCAAACCGAACTATACAATATGGTTCAAAAGACGTGTAAGTCTCAAACAAACCAAACTATATTATGTGTTATATATAGTTATGTGATTTATTAGTATGTTGTTTTATCCTTAGTTTTTACTGTCTTCTATAATAGGTTCAATCGGTCGACAAACCAGTAAACCCATGCTTGAAAGTACTAGCTCATGGTCATAGTAAACAAACATCCTGTCATGGAGGCTATATCATCAACGGGTTTAAGTTTAGCACAAAAGATGATGACCGAACTAAACAAACCAAAAATAGTGGAATCTTGGTTAATGGCAGCTGTTATGATAAAAATTGTATGAGATTTTATGGAGAGTTTGATGAGATTGTTGAGCTAATATATCTGGGCAGCTAAAATCGATTAGTAATGTTCAAGTATACCTGATTTGATATTACATGCAGTAGAGGAATGCGTTTTACCTCGCAAGGGATTGCAGATGTCAATATTAAGTCAAGACTTGCATCAGGCGAACCGTTTGTGTTTGCTAGTCAAGTTGCACAAGTGTTCAATGCGAAAGTTGTCGCAAATCCTAAATCTCATTGGTATATTGTTATCAAGTCCAAAAAATTGCCACTCACATATGACAATGAGGTAGACACCTATAAGGTCGACCAAGCACCTGTCTTTGTTCCGGTTGAGGTGAACAACGAGGAGGACGATCTTCCTCTTCAACCAACACTTTATCTAGGAGAAGAAGTCGTAGATGATGAAGAAGAAGATGTAGAAAATGTTGAGGATGATGAGGATGAGTCTACTGACGAAGAGGATGAATTACAAGATGAAAAGGATGACGAGTCTTAATAAGAAGAGGATGATGAGTCTGAAGATGAAGATGATGATGATTCTCAAAATGAAGATGATTGACTTGTAATGTTGTAACATGCATGTTCTTGTAATAAGTAACTTGAATATTTCACTTAATGTTACGACATAACAAAGTCATCTTCCCAGCGTTAACGTGTACTTGATTACTCCGTAGTAATATGTTAACTTACTCGTTCATCCGGTTCATATAGTGTTTCAATAGTTTTGGTGTAATCAAAAGTTGTGGTAGCAGTTTTGTGTTGTCATTATAATGTGTTAATTTCTTTGAACTTCCTCTATACAAAGTCAGTTTCATGCTATCAATTATATATGGATAGATTACGGCCACTCTTGGTCACGATTGGCACCGTGATGTGTCCACACTAGCGATTCCCGCCTCGACATTACCTGCTGATGACGAGGCATATAGCACGAGCATCCAACAGGCCCAGCCACAGCCACAACCCAACCATCAGGCCGAGCCCTCGCAGCCGCACGCTGGTTCTTCTTCTGTGGTAATGTTAGACTTATATTTAAATTATATTGAATTGCACTAATGTTGATATTTTGTAGGATCTCGTCGAGGTCGTGAACCCGCACGCGGGATGCGTATCGTTACCCAGTGGAAACAGTGAGTTACTGTCATTGAGGATGGCCAGTAAGTAAAAAATCACATAATGCAATCCTTGACACTTTAATGATTTCGATAGTTATTACTGTTCACTTATTTAATGATATTAGAATTCTGGAGTGTCTGGCGAAAACAAAGATCGGTGTCCTTGTGAAGGGTTATTACTATAAGCCATGGCTGTACTGGAAGGACTGGGATGCCGGGACGAGGGAGGCCTTGTGGGAAGTGTGGTTGGTATGGTTTGATAAATTTCCAGCTAATATTTGTTTAATTAGTACTTTATATTTAAATTAATCGTACTGATTGTGTAATTGGATGCCTTGCAAGAGGGGTTTGGGTTTGAGTTGCCTAAGCAGCAAGAGTAAGGCGAATGGCTTTTTTTGCATACGTCGCCAAAATTTACTGGCAATGGCTACACGATGCACGGGAGCGGGCGAGGAAGTTGTTGACAGAGGTTACCCTGATGGAGGAGTAGAAGGGGTATCCCCCTCATTGGATCTCACCATTTGTATAGGGGCAGATGGTTGATAGGTGGATCACTGATCCATCTTGGGAGGTAAAGAGTAAGACTGAAAGGGATAACAGAAAGAATCAGGATCCTACGCACACAGAGGGTCGGTGCCTCACGACGTTTTCCGATATAGGAATGCGGCTGAGCACCCGAACCTGGAGAAGGATGAGGTGTGTGCTTTGACGTACACGATGACATGCTTGAGGAAGAAGGATAAAGATGATGCACATTAGGCGGGGGGACTTCGCTTCATAGATTGCCCGACAGATCGATGTAAGTTATAAATTAATTTCTTTATAGTGACAATTTTAGCTATATATTCGATGTCTATTGCTTTAATGTCTTCAATTTCAAATCACTGTTTTGCAAGCCTCGTATGAACAAATTACAAGGTCTGGCCAGTAGTTCGGATAGCCACCAGCGTCCACGAGTACAAGTATCGGGGGATTGAAGCGGTGGCTGGACATTGGGGGTCCGTTGATAGGCAGAAATGGCGTGTACGCGGCCTGCCCAAGGCGACTGCACGTGCCGTGATGGGAGCGTCCCCACCCCTTGCTGCCCCTTCACAGACACAAACACTGATTGCGAAGAGACAGTTACCCTGGAGGATGTTCGTCGCTTTGTTGTAAAGGTGTTCTAGATGAGCAGGGCTCAGGATCACGTACAAAACAATTATTTTACGAAGTCAATCTATACATGAATAAATATAACACACAATTACTATCGAGATAAATGCGTCCATACCTTCACCTGCAGGAAACTAATGTTGGACATACCGAGCTAGATCTGGATGACAGTACCCCCGTGGACAATGACAATCAGCAGGATTCAGATCCCGATCTCAACTAGCCCTGAGCCCTTCCCTCTTCCCCTCCCGTGCCTCTTTGATTTTTGCTCCCCTCCCCTATTTGTATCACATGTTATATTTGGTTCACAATTCTGAATAATATAATATATACATTTTAATTGCTATAGATCAACAATTATTTAACCCAAATATGAATTGAGAATTGAGTCTTAGAATAGTGATTGCATGTTTAAATTCAAATTCCACGTTTGGGTATTAAAAGAAAAAAAAATATTCTTAGCGACGGATTTTATTCTGTCGCTAAAAGTTTATGTATTTTAAAACTTTTAACGACGGAAATTTCCATCGCTAAAAGTTTTACCGACGGACTTTTAGTGACAGAAATTCCGTTGATAAATGTATTTTTTTCGGTGGGCATTTAGCGATGGAAGATCTGCTAAAAGGCTATCGGTAAACTTTTAGCGACGAAAAATTTTGCTGCTAAATAGTTTTCAAAAAAAGAAATTAAAATAAAATACAAAATTTTCTTTAGCGACGAACGTTCTGTCATTAAATTAATTTATTGTATGTCGCTAAAAGTTGATTTTTCAGTACGGATTTTCAAATTCCGTTGCCAAACTTTTAGCGGCGGGACTATTCATACGGACTTTTAGCGATGGGTGTTCGTCGCTAAAAGTATTTTGCGACGGAATTAGAACTTTTAGCGACAAAATTGTCCATCGCTAAAGGTTATTTTTCTTGTAGTCTTAATCGTCAAAACAGCCACCTAACTACCGCTTGCTGCCAAAGCTGTCATTGCCCTCATCCAACCTTGAGACCACGCTTGGCCAACTTCAAAATTTTAAATTAGTTTCTCGGAGGATCTGGAACAACAAGTTAAGTGAAAAATATTATTCGCCTTAAGGACTCCCTTCTTGGAACTTAATATATTTATTTCTTTTATTAACTGAAAAACAAAATAAAACACTTTGAAGAGAGTGAATACATTGGAGGAAGCTTACATCTTTTTCAAAAAGAGTGATTTAATGGTTCTCAATGCGGCACCTCTTGGGAAGGGGGACTTCTGCGATTTCTTCTACTTCATCGAATTCATTTATTGGAATTTCCCCATCACCTGGGATAAAAACTGGTTGAGGGTGCTCTTGATTGTCAACATTTAGCAAATCTTCACTAACATTAGTCATCTCAAGTGTTGCACTGTGTCTCTGCCAAAGGGCATATTCTGAGGCAAGTACAGCTCCAATGGTACCAACCCCCGCGAGTATGAAGAGGCCAATAAACCTATGGGCATCGAGAGGAGGAGTTTTCTGGGGGACTTGGGAAGCTTGATCATCAGAGGAATAGTCATGCACATGATACTTCTTCATAAGGTCTTGCATCTTTTTACTTTCACTCACCTTTACAACTGCTCTAGAAAACTCAGGGACATAAGGAGAGCCAAGAGGGAATGCCTGCAATGTTATATTTTGTGAATTACAAGAGCTTATGAACAATTTTAAACACATAAATAAGGGTACTACATAGAATTTTAAAAGACATATATGAATTAAGCTCTGGAGTGTTTAAGATGAGTTACTACATTAGAAACAGTTCAGATGTCTTCATAAATCATAACTATGCCATGTACACTACCATACATATACGGAAAATTAATATTTCCACCCCTTTATGCGCTTTTATAACATATTTTTGTCGCTAAAAATGTTCTAGTGACAAGTGTTGATGATCTTTTGTAGACAAATAAGGAGGGTGGATTATCATATTAGGGTGTGTAAAGCCTCCCCTTATAAGTACACGATAAAGAATACCCCGGGGGCCATGGCAACACCAATATATATACACACACAAATATTTTTGGAGAACATGTGGCGATTCGTAAAGAAAAATGAGGAGAGAAAGAGAGAGCACGCGCTCGACCAATTTGCTTATAAATGTCTTTATGAAAAAAATTCAAAAATATTCCCCAACGTTTTAAGTTGCAAAATTCACTCATGCATTTAATTGAACAACAAAGGATATCCTTGACTTAGCAGCCGCCCTTAGGGCTGGATAATAGATGCTATCCCTACCATATTCAGAGAGAAGATTTTTTTATTCAATTTCTTGGGAGGATGATTCTGCTCATGCGCCACATGTTGGGGGATAAATTTGCAATTAACCCTCTACTATGAGTTAATTGGTTGCCATTTGATAGAAACAAGAACATAACCATTTAGTAGTATCAAAGGTTATATATCAACTTGTCAAGTTGAAAGAGATATATATCGGGGCGGAGGCACGTATGCCTCGATTGCCCACCACTGATCTTTCTTTCTTATTTTTCAAAAATGTTAGCATTAGTAAAATGTTAATTTTCTAACCAAATTGGGCTTATATTGTGTAGAAATTAGAGTCTTGCCCCACCTTAATTTTTTTTGCAAATTTTCAATAAGGTGTATTCTCACTCACCTTTATATAATTCATGACTCCTTTGCTCGGATGCACCATATAAGATTGTTACGCTTCACATGCATAATAATAAAGAGAAAGAAAAAGAAGAGGAGAAAAACTCACAAACCCAAATCCTGTTCTCTTATATATGGGGCCAACTTTCACGTAGTTGGATCCGTGCTTATGGAGGAAGAGATTTACGTAGGGTAGCTCATCATAGATCACATCAACGCTTTTGTTCATCAAGGCTTCATGATATTGCTTAATGGTCGTGTATTGCTTGAGGGTCACATTGTGGTACTGACTAGCAAGTAAATCCCGCACGAAAGAGCCTTCTTGGTACCCAACTGACTGGATTACCCTAGGTTCAACAGGTCGCAACTGATCTACAGTGAAAATTGAAGATAAGTTGGCTGCGTAAGCCTGCATTACTACGAATGCCATGCATAACCATATCACCATCACAACTTTCGACCAGGGGTTAGCCATGCCCCCTGTCACTGTTAGAGAAGATGTAGCAGGGTGTTTCATTAGCTTAGAAAAATAATCTTGTTACGACATTGTATTTTGTTGTCAAGCATTTACCAACTGAGGAAGAAAATTCTTGATTAACGCTTTGTCTAAGCATGGATCATTGTTTCCACTCCACTATTTAATTTATTGACTTTAAAGTTAAGTTACCCGTTACTCTAAAATCTCAACTTTTGAGCGATATCCAAAAAAAAGTATATCATGCTTTAGCACTTTCCATCATATGGAATTGTATGTGGAGAAACAAATCAACGTCCACCATAACCAAGTAGCCAAAGAGCCAGAATACATATTGCACCATAATAAAAGGGGATCAAATATGAAAGCAAAAAGAACTGAATCCGAGACTTTGTCAAATCAGAGTTCTGATACCAACTTAATCTACCAGTTTTTTTACTCAAAAACTAGGAAAAGGCTGTGAAAAAATTACCTTCAGGAAAGATGAGGGCAGAAAATGGGAACCAGAAGAGCATGAAGAATTGATGATGCCATGGAGATTCAAATTCGTTGTTGACACGGTGCTCTAAGAACTGAAATGCTGCTCCAGCCAGAATGCAAGTTATGCTCATTGTCAGCCAAAGCTCCCAACTAAAGGGTTTTACAAAGGTCCATATGCTTTTGGGCGTGCCTCCACCTTTTGCTGGGAGCACTTTATAGACTTCAGAGCTCATGTATGGCAGCGTAAATTCAACATAGGATGTCCGGTTATTCAAAATTGTTGTATCTCCTGCCACTGCATCACAATTCTGTTTTGGTGTCAAACTCTAAAGCTTCTTTTTAACACAACAGAATATGTGATTAGTTGTAATTAAGAAGAAATAGTATAGCTGTAACTTGGGCGGGCTGGATGACTCCAAGGGTCAGAACATGACAAGCCCACTCTTCAAAACTTATGTCCATGCCCAATCCAACCTATCTGTAGGCCAATTAGTATCTGTCTAGGCCAATGGAAATTTTTGTAGGCACGGGCTGCTCAGGGGTTCATGATTACAAATTAGGTTTGCTTACTTTATTTTTAAGCATATCAATTACCATTTAAGTCTTCTGATTAATTATGAGTTTTTGTTTACTTAAATTTTAAGCATATCAATTACCATCCAGATTTACTAAGTAGTCATGATAATGAAGAAAAGTATAGTGATGTCTTGATCGGCTATAAATATAAGCATGAAAAGAAAGTCTTGGGACAAAAACATAGGAAAAGACAAAATTCTGGAAACATTCTTAAGAAATCTAAACTTATAATAAGAAACACATATAAAATTATAAGAGAATTTTGAAGGGGGGGGGGGGGGGGGGGAGAGAAATATCTTGTGCATCATAAAATTATATATACATTATATGTTACACCAAAGTTGAACTAGTTGGGTTTCCTACCGCGTGGGCCTTTAAAACCCTTTGTCTATATCAAACCCATATTTTTACAGGTTCAAAAATTTTGTACGTAGGTCCAGCACGGTCTATATAGAAGTTAGCCCATTATAGCTAACCGCTTAGGAAGGTCTAATTCTAGTCGTCGTCTTACTTGTTCAATTTAAGCTTCTAACCTACGAAACCGAAGATTCGAATTCGAGGACAAGTTATACAGTGAGAAGGTGTTCGGCATCTGCTTTATCCTAAATGGTCTCTAACTATTTTTATGAGATTCTCGTGAGTTTTATCTCAAAACAATTAAATTTTAAATTAAACCCACTTTGGTTCGAATTCGGCAATGGAGATCAAATGGCCTACTTATACGGGCGGAAAAATTGGGATCAAAACTATCGTAACTCAACCAAACCATACGGGAGGCGACCTAGATCTCGATCCTTGAATCTTCTGATGACACGACTCTTTTAGTTTTATGGACGGAGAACCCTATATTGATTACCCTTCTAGTTGTCTAGACTCTAAATGAGAAAACTCTGATTCTAATTCTTATATTTCCATACTTTTTTTAACCGAGATGTAGTCGCGAGAAGAGGAAATAATCTAAACTTTTCCAATCTAATAACAAAAATATTTGAAAGAAGGATAAAGGATCATCCATTAATCCTGATTGCCTAATTGCTTGATCTTAGAATTGAGTTAATGTCGGAAACCAACGGAGGTAATCTACCTTATTAGAAAAATAATGTTTTGAACCTGAAGACGACCTTACATGAATCCGATTTCTTCTGCGAAGTTGTAGATTCTGAAAAGTTTAGGCTTTTGAGTCACCTAAATTAGGTACTAGATGAGAAATTTAGGACTGGTCAAAATACAAGTGTTTGCTTGATGTGGGAAGTCAGGATTTCTCGGGTTTTTCGTTTCTCTCTCTCTCTCTCTCTCTCTCTCTCTCTCTTGAAGCATGGGTCAATGAAAAATCCAGGAAGAGCTCATGGAACACACTATAATTCTATAACACAAGGAATCAATTCATAGATGTTGGGGGCTCACAAAAGATGGTAAAGTTGACTTTTTCGTGTTTAATATCTCTAATAGAAAATAATATATGATTTAAATCAAATATCACAAAAAGTCAACTTACAGGTCAGTTTGTTGAAAGTCGACAAGTTCACCCCTTATTTAAATAAGATTTTTCTTGAATTTTGGAGAAATTAATTATCCTTAATTCGGTAAGGATCTCTGAAAAGACATATGAGATTCACCGGATTTCTTGAATTATTCCCAAGTCAATCTCTGGATCAATGATCAAACCCAAGTCAGAAATCAATCTCAAACCACACCTGGATCAAGTCAAAACCTTTTTACCTTACTTAACCTATGTTAATCTAACTAACTGGACTGGTTTAATCAATAGACAAGACTACTAACTGGAATGGACTCTAACTGATCTGAACTTAATTAATTAAATTAAGCTTATATTTATTACTAGGCATGGATCAATAATAAAAATAAACTTAATTAATACTAAGCACAAGGAAAAAAACAAGACTACAAAAAGTGGGTGTCTACATGCATATTTTTAGGGGCCGAGATGGAATCAACGCGTTGTCCAACCCAAGTTACACCCCCAAGAAATACATGATCACAACTGAATATGTCATTTGTGATGACAAAAGTTGCAACTGATTATGATTATTTGAAATTTAAAGGAAATGACATTGATAAATGTCACTCGTAAAGACACCCATTGTTTGATTTTAATAAGATAGTTTGTTTGAGAAGCCTACCCTTTTTTGCGATAAATTGGTTCCTCTAGTGGCAAGATCCACCAATGCAGTCTCATGTAAGGACAAGAGATGAAAGCGGTTCATTTCAAGTCGAGAGGACTGGTGGCAATATTTGGGACAGTTATTTGTTTTCAACTAGCCAAAGTCATTAGGGGAAACCTTTTTGTTGCATCAACAGGGTAGTTGTTAACGTGTACCAAAAAAGGCCTCAACGATGGTATGATATGTATATGACTTCGTAAGAGAAAATTGAGTTGAGGATTTTCAGCTAACCTGTAGTCGAATTTGTTGAAGGATATCGTTGTAGTTCTGACTAGCTTCACAATTTCGGTCCACAAAAGGGACAAAATCAGGTTCAACCTTATAAGGAAATATTAGTAGCGCTGCACAGAACACCTCAATGGAAAAGCCACCCGTCAATTTACATGTTTTTTTATTGACATTAACAAATTCAGTAAAGCCATCCTTTTTGGGAATGTAAACCTTCCACTTGGGAATAACCTCATCGCTAGCCTTTTCCGACTTTATCCAGCTAGAAAGTTTTTCACAGTCACTCTTGAAATGTGTATGACCATTTAAGCGAGGCGGTGAGTCTCTCCTGGGCAGTACAACTTCCTCATAATCTAAATTATTATTATACTGGAAAGACTTGGAAGTATAGGATAAACTGTCCATGATTAGCCACGTATACCCTTCCTTCATTATTCCTGCAGTTTTTGCAAGAACAAGTACTCGAGACCTTAGCAAAGGAACCATGTACACCAAGAATACTCGAGTTTGCATGGTTTTTAGCTTGTCAAGTTCTTGTGCGATTTCAAGGTCTTTGGTGGAGTTAGAAAGAGAAACCATAGAAATAATCTTAATTTTAGCCCCTGCGAATGCATCCTCTAGAGAAAGAGCAAATCGTTTATGATACTTGGTGTCTTGGCGGAGAACAACTACTTCATGCCACCCAAATCCTTGGATAATCTTAATCATGACTTGAACTTGTGAGGAGTCATCAGAAGGCATCTGAATGAAAGAAGGGCTTCTTGGAAGAGTTGACCCAACACTGTCTTGCGGCCCTTTAATGTCAAATCAAATAGAAGAAATCAATACTATTAAGTTGGAAATGTTATAACATAAAGCAAAGACAGCAACATTGCCTAATTATTAATGGTACAATGATATTTGCTCGTCATAAAATCATCAATACATAAACTTGACGTATGAAACTGTTACAACTTTTTTCTATTCGGACGCACAAACTTGTGTTCACCTATTACTAAAAACAGTTACGCACCTCCACCGGTGGTAGGATTATGCAAGTCTGAATCAACCTTTGAGTTTGATACGGTGGTTTTATTCATCTCTCTTGCAGCACTCGTGAGAAACGTAACCTTGAAGTGTAGCTCAAAAAGGATGGCAAAAATAAAGATCTTAGAGCAAGTTTTGTCATCCATTTCATTTGCTGCTTCTTGTTGGGACAAGTTTGGTTGTATCTTATACTAGAACCTCGTGGTCTAAAATTCCAAGTAATTTCGTTGATTGAGTCTACAAATCCAGTATAATAGATTATTGATAGTGTAAATAGACCATTTGAAAATCATAGTTAAATTTAGAGGAACCTTCCTAGAAGATGGTCATCCATGCAGGCCCTCAGCTTCTTTCTATGATCAACTTACTTAGAAGTTAATATACAAGGGAGGGGAACTGGGGAAGCTATTTATAAACACCCTCGAATTTTTTTTCTGGAAGCTATTTATCGAATATTTATAAGGATTTTTCGCTTTACAATGTCTTTAATTGTAATAGCTTTAGCGACAATCGAATGCTACTAAAAATATTTTGATGTTGTTCTCAAAATTTAAAGTGACAATCCGTTATCGCTAAAATGTATGAACAACATTGTTCTATTATTTGAAGATCTTGGTCGAGGACACACACACACACACATACTTTTCCTATAAAATGACATCAATTTCATCCTTTATTAAATGAAAAGGTCTCAACGAAAGGGAAAGGTAACGTAGTAAATTAAATTCATGTCAATCGAACGCCCTTGCTTGTTTAACTTCAAAAGAAAACATGCATATGCACGTGGCATCATTGGGATTATCCTCCATTTCTTGTCTGAGCCAAAACAAATGAAAAGACAGAATTTTTTACAATTCTCATTTCCTTGAAATTGACCTGTCAAACACAATTATGCAGTAGTTTGGCAGTGATGATATATGGGTAGTCTTTCTATTATTATTTTTTTCCTGTTCTTTAGTAAATATTGAAAAACATACACAAATTTGTTTGGATACCATTTATGAGAATTTGGAAATAACGAAATTAGTTATTTTAAAAGAATTGAACCACAAATATTTGGATACCTTTTTCAACATATTTACAACGTTAAAATGGTTGATGTGTGACTCTCAAGAAGAATTTGAATGATATTTGATGATTTTGAAATCGCCTCTAAAATTAAAAACACGCAAAGAACCTGAAAAAGCGATAATTGGGTAACTGAAATTGTTTCATTGTGAAAATAGGGGGGGGGGGGTGTTATTGTATCAACATAGCCGGCATTGAGCTAATCATTGGGAAATGATGTTTTAGCTTACATCATAGAGCCAATAATTCCATCTTATATGCGATGATTCTTAAGCATATATCATTCAACGCACACTTGAAATGAAAAGTATTTGTTCCATAAAGAAAATCTAGAGGGACCAGAGAAGCCCATAAGTAGATCAGTCAGTTTCTTTTTGAGGAAAAATCTTAATAAGCAAAAGGGTATCAATATAGTGTTGAAAAACTTGGCTTTGCCATAGATTTAAGCACCTAGTTACAATACACAAAATTTTAGGAGAAAGTGGTTTTTTTCCTTTTTTTTTTTTTTTTTTCTCCATAATTTTAGCTAAGTTTTTTCATTACAAAAAAAAAGGGAGACTTTTTCTTATTAGTTTTTACTCATACACTATCAAACTATCGGGATTTGATTTTTTAGATGTAAATCTCTTATAAAATACTCGTTTCTACAAAATCGTCCACACACTAAATTCATAATTTCATAGATTTATATATCAGCGAATTTTAAAAAAAATGAATTTTGAAATTCAAGGTACTTTGAAATTCTTTATCCAAACACACTCTAACGAATTCTAATACTTAGAATTTAGGATCTTTATTCGTCTAATAATATCAAAAAATATAAGAAAATGCAAATACATCCTGAATCATATTTGACTATTACGTGTGATGTGTGGCAGCCGCTAGCTAGCTACTAGGCGACTTCCTTTATCCCCGATTATTTTGCCCCAACTTCCTTATTGTAGATCTAGTAACTCTTGAAGCTAGCTCAACCTACGCTTATTTTGCCTTAATGATTGGGATGAGAAAAAATGAGGCACGCATTTTCCTTTTACGATTGTTTATGAAGTTTGCGTTCGTTTTGCCGGGCAAGCAAAAGGTCAACTCATAAAATTTGTCAGTAGAAAAAATTCAAGGCATGAACCTTGTCGCTGCAGACAAAAACTCAAGGCATGTAGTTCATCTGCTCGGCTGCCGAGCAGACAAAGAGTCAAGCTTAAGGAGCAAATCTGCTCGGCTAATCTATTGTCTGCGAGTATCCTTTCCAGTGAGTAATTGCATGAGAATGGCATCATCTTGAGTCATAAACCCATGGTGCAGAGGAAAGTAGCTCTGCTGTGAATTGAACCGAACGTGATTTTCTTTTAAACTTATTATGGTGTTGAATGCAGAGTCAATAGCAACCATACTCGAGAGCTCTGCTCAGCTCTACTTGGAGGGTGTCCCCTGAATAAACAAATGTTTGATGCAATGGCAGTTTGGACTTCTGCGATGAGCATTTCTACTGCCAATCCTGCTATGATTGCTCAATTTGACATAGACTTGGCAGCACCTGCCCGTGAGATTCCACCACCTTCGTCTTAAGAAAACAAGCCAACGAAAAGACTTGGTCCTTGAACTGCAAGTTGGATAGGCTAGTCAGAGAAGAAGAAAAAATAAGGAAGCCAAATAGGAGCAGCAGCTTGGGAAAGGCCAAAGAACTTCACCCCCAATGGATGGTCACCCTTGAGTAGTTTGCTTTTCACAACAAGAGGACAGAGCGGAAGTGGGCTGGCCCTGGGAAGGCCTTGAAGCCCATGCCTGCCTTGGTTTGTGCTCAGACAATGGCCCAAGAAGTTGCACAAGTACAGATAGTAGGTCCATATAACTTAGTTGAATTTAAAAACTGGAAATTACGCTTACCATATTTGTTTTCTATTTTCATATTCTGTTTTCATTTTCATGATTTTCATATTCGGTTTGAAAATTCGTTCATGTACTTTTATCATTTTCACAAAAAAAAATTTAGCTATTTTTTCTTATATTGGTGTTGCTGATGAAATCTGGGACGCAACTTGACTTCCTTGTGAATAGACCTGCACACCACAGTCAACACCGGTGATTCGCCGGAAGAGTTTCCGGCGAGGAAAGCTCCGATGCTTAAGTCAGAAATCTGTCTTAAGAAGAGATTAGTTCTCGGTTTTGTGTCTTACCTTTTCTCTTCCCTTCCCTTTCTTTATATAGCACTTTATTTATGAGGGGGGTTACTCAACTAAATGATCCATTAGATTCTTGAATGGACAGTTTTAGTACAATTCAATGGGGAGTTACCAGACTTTTAAGAGTTTACAACGGCTCTTTCTATTCTGATGAATAGTTTGACTGCTCTTTGGATGAAGACACGTGTCTTCATCCTAAGCCATGGTTTATTTCCCATATCATTTGCCCCCAATCCTATACTCATGAGTGAGTGTGGGATTTTAGTACAGGTCTCACTTATTCGGCCAGACGAGTAGAGAGCTAAGGCATATGCGCAGCTCGTCTACTCGGCCAGACGAGTAGAGAGCTAAGGCATATGCGCAGCTCGTCTACTCGGCCAGACGAGTAGAGAGCTAAGGCATATGCGCAGCTCGTCTACTCGGCCAGACGAGTAGAGAGCTAAGGCATATGCGCAGCTCGTCTACTCGGCCAGACGAGTAGAGAGCTAAGCCATATGCGCAGCTCGTCTACTCGGCCAGACGAGTAGAGAGCTAAGGCATATGCGCAGCTCGTCTACTCGGCCAGACGAGTAGAGAGCTAAGGCATATGCGCAGCTCGTCTACTCGGCCAGACGAGTAGAGAGCTAAGCCATATGCGCAGCTCGTCTACTCGTCCAGACGAGTAGAGAGTCAAAGCCATATGCGCAGCTCGTCTACTCGGCCAGACGAGTAGAGGCGTAAGCCTTGTGAGGCAGCTCGTCTACTCGGCCAAGCGAGTAGAGAGTCAAAGCCATATGCGCAGCTCGTCTACTCGGCCAGACGAGTAGAGGCGTAAGCCTTGTGAGGCAGCTCGTCTACTCGGCCAAGCGAGTAGAGGCGTAAGCCTTGAGAGGCAGCTCGTCTACTCGGCCAAGCGAGTAGAGGCGTAAGCCTTGAGAGGCAGCTCGTCTACTCGGCCAAGCGAGTAGAGGCGTAAGCCATGAGGGGCAGCTCGTCTACTCGGCCAAGCGAGCAGAGGCGTAAGCCTTGAGAGGCAGCTCGTCTACTCGGCCAGGCGAGTAGAGGCGTAAGCCTTGAGGGGCAACTCGTCTATTCGGCCAAGCGAGTAGAGGCGTAAGCCTTGAGAGGCAGCTCGTCTACTCGGCCAAGCGAATAGAGGCGTAAGCCTTGAGAGGCAGCTCGTCTACTCGGCCAAGCGAGTAGAGGCGTAAGCCATGATTGGCAGCTCGTCTACTCGGCCAAGCGAGTAGAGGCGTAAGCCTTGAGAGGCAGCTCGTCTACTCGGCCAAGCGAGTAGAGGCGTAAGCCTTGAGAGGCAGCTCGTCTACTCGGCCAAGCGAGTAGAGGCGTAAGCCATGATTGGCAGCTCGTCTACTCGGCCAAGCGAGTAGAGGCGTAAGCCTTGAGAGGCAGCTCGTCTACTCGGCCAAGCGAGTAGAGGCGTAAGCCTTGAGAGGCAGCTCGTCTACTCGGCCAAGCGAGTAGAGGCGTAAGCCTTGAGAGGCAGCTCGTCTACTCGGCCAAACGAGTAGAGGCTTAGTTGATGTCGGAGGGTAAAAAAGTAAGTTTGATCTTACTATTTTAACCGATGGATGACACGTGTCCCCATTTAACTTTGGGATCTGTCCACGGCAAATTCTCTATAAAGAGGGGCTCTTTCACTTTCATTCTTCACTTTTCACTTTTCACTTTTCTTTCAGTCGTGAGAGAAGAAGCGGGTGATTTCGAGAGTTCGCCGGAGGAAAATTCTGAGTTCTTTGTGTTTGAAGGTTTTTCTCTTTCTTCAAGTAAGCCTCAGATTTATTTTCTTTCGAATTTCTTGTTTGTAGATCCAGAAAATGTCTAGTCAAGAAGATGAACATGTTTCTGGGTTAAGTAGAGATCCAACACCTGTTAGGGTCGAACCTACTTTTGATCCTTTATTCTTAGAGGTAGGAATTCCTTTGATTCCTTATCAGGAGTCAAGGGGGCCTTCTGCTAGGGAGATTTTAGCCGACAAGGCTCAGAGTCCTAAGCCTTTTGATGCTCATACGTTAAGGAGCAGGCTAAGTAGTTATGATCTCAAAATTTTAAGGGAGAAATGTGAAATTCCTCCTAGCATACATTTGAGGTTGCCTGGCGATGGTGAAGCAGCTAACATGTCTACCCTAAATGAGATAGGGGTTTACTATGACACATTTGTTAACGGGTTTAGGGTGCCAATACATCCTTTCTTCATCAGGGTGTTGAATGCATATGGTTTGGCGCCCGGCCAATTTTCTCCTCATGCTTGGCGCTTTTTATCTTTCTTTATATTCCAATGCCATAGGCTTGGTCTACGACCTAGATTGAGGGTGTTCAGGTGGTTCTTCACCGTTTGTACTATTACTAGACAAGTTGGGTGGTATTTCTTAACTCGGCGCTCCAAGGCTAAAGCCAACTTGTTTCCTCACCCTCCATCGTCAAACCATCACTGGAAAGACAGATTTCTATTTGTGAAACTTCCAAAGTCTCAAAGAAATGTCGTCAATAATATGTGGCATCCAGAATGTGATACTAGGTTGTGTAATACATTGAAAGAAAAGAATCTGAATGAAACTGACCTAGATCATATTGAGAAGCTCAAATCGGCCGAGCCTTTAGAGTCAAAGTACCCTTTAAGTAATGACCAGCTTCGTGAGTGTGGAATCATCTTTTCATTCGAGGAGGATTTGGATGAAGAAGAAGAGGGCGAGCATGATCCTGGTAATGTACTTATGTATGAGCGTCTTAATTTGTCATGGTCTGCCTTGATCTCATCATCTTTCCTTTTGCAGAAACTATGTCTTCAAAAGGTACTCGCGGAAGCGTCGGTGGCAGCCGTGTGGACTCTCCTTTTTTCAATACTCAAGGGGTATTACCAGAAATAATTCCAGACGAATTGGCATCTGTTCATGGAGTGGATGAAGGAGTCCAGGACTTGGATTTCGATGCTTTAACGGAAGAGCCTCAGCCGAAGAGATTAATGACTGAGGATATTGTTCTTGGGCTTGCGAGTAAAGACAAGGATAAGGAGCAATCTAAAAGGAAGAGAACGGTCAAGGTTGGTACCTCATCCTCTGCTCGGTCTGATACTCCTCATAGGCCTGACTGGAATTTGTCAATCGAGGAGTCTGTTTTTAAGAGTTCCCGCACGGCTTGGGAATGGTCAAGCAAGGGGATTATTCCAATGGATCGAGTCACGCTTTCTGGCTATGATATTAGCAATACAGCCAATGGGATGGTTCAGCTGACTTTGCAGGTAAGATTTATGACGAGCATTCTTTTCCCTTCCTCTTATGAAGCTTAGTTTTTTATTTCTTGCTTTCTTCTGCAGGCGCTAGCTCAAGTGCAGATTGGGGCCGAGAAATTGATCGCTGCCGAGAAGGTATTGGATGAAGAGAGGAAACTTGTTCATGTGGAAAACAACTTTCGTCGAGAAGCAGAGAAGAAAGTGGAAGACTTGAGTAGGGCGTTGCAAAAGGTGCAACTCTCTGAAGTCTCTCTTGTGGCTCGGATTGAACGACTCGAGGCTGAGAAGAGGAATGTTGGACTGAATGCTGTTCAGAGTTTCAAGAGGTCCAAGGCCTACACTGATCAGCGTCTGCATGATTCGAAGAGAGCCTTGGTCTATGGTTATAATGCTTGCAAGAAAGATATTTTGAAAGATTATGCTGACATGGACCTGAGTATTTACGAGCATAAGTATGCTCGTGAAGTTGCTGCTGACGAGAGCAATCGAAGGGAGGTGTCTGAAGCTCGGGTGATCTCTCAGGCCCCTGCGCACCCTAGTCCTTCATCGAGTCGAAGTCTCGGGATGTCCGGTGTTGCTTCAGCAGTGGTTACGGTTCCTCAGTGTATGGAGATAAGAGCTGAGCTACCCCAGGATACTGAGAAGGACGCGTCACCTGAAGCTGCTGAGTAGGATCTTTGTTTTGTAATTGACTGAGACTTGAGATTTCTATGTAAACATTATGTTTAATGGAATTGAAGTCTCCTTTTGCAAGATTTTATCTTATATCAACTGCATTAAAATAAACCTCGGGCTATATTGAGCCGACTGAAAAGAAGATTAATACAAAAGAAATTGAAATTGGGCTTTCGCCGAAGAGAATAAAATTGGGCTTAAGCCAAAGTTTGAGCGATCATAGCCATGAGCAAGATACAAAATGTAATGTATAGGAGTAGGTGGCCCCCAATTTTGATCTTGTTCATGAATAATATCGTCGTAGAGTTCTGGCGTTCCATGTCCGGGGAATTGCTTTTCCATTCAGGTTTTCCAAATGATACGATCCTGGGCCTCCCAATTTAACCACCCTGTATGGACCTTCCCAATTTGGCGAGAGTTTTCCAACAGCATCACGTGGAAATGAAGCGTCCAGTCGACGTAAAACAAGATCTCCAATACGAAAAGCACGTGGTTGGACTTTTTTATCAAAGTATTTGGCCACTCTATGCTGGTAGGCAGCAAGGCGAATGGCGGCTTGATCACGCTTTTCCTCGATGAGGTCCAGATTGCTTCGTAGGCCATTATCATTGGTATCAGGATTGTATGCCATGAGCCGAACTGATGGCAAACCGATTTCGAGAGGAATGAGAGCCTCTGTTCCAAATGCCAGACTGAATGGAGTTTCACCTGTGGCGGTGCGTGTTGTGGTATGGTACGCCCAGATAATTTTAGGTAGCTCTTCCACCCATAATCCCTTCGCCCCATCAAGTCGTTTCTTTAATCCTTGTAGGAGAGTACGATTGGTAACTTCTGTCTGTCCGTTGGTTTGTGGGTGTGCCACTGAGGTGAAACGATGTTCGACAGTCAGGTTAGCACAAAATGTGCGAAATGTTGCGTTGTCGAACTGTTTTCCGTTATCAGTGACGAGTACACGTGGTATGCCAAAATGACAGATGACTGCGCGCCAGAAGAATTCCTCGCATTTCTTTTCTGTGATTGTAGCTAATGCCTCAGCTTCAACCCATTTGGTGAAGTAATCAATTGTAACAATCACGAACTTACGTTGTGCGGAGGCAGGGGGAAAAGGGCCTAATATGTCCATTCCCCACATTGCGAAAGGTATTGGGCTTTTCATCATGTTTAGAGGAGTGGGCGCTTGTTTGGGAATAGAGGCAAAGCGCTGACATGCATCACATTTCTTTGTATATTCCAAAGCATCATGTTGCATGGTTGGCCAGTAGTATCCTTGTCGAAGGACTTTATGAGCCAAAGCTCGTCCTCCAAGGTGTTGGCCACAAATACCTTCATGTACTTCACGAAGAGCATAATCCGCCTCCTCTGGGGTGAGGCATCGAAGGTAGGGGAGAGTGAACGATCGCTTGTAAAGTGCATCTTCCACTACCGCATAGCGAGCTGAGCGTGAAATGATCTTTCTGGCATCTTTAGAGTTAATAGGCAGGGTACCTTTCAGAAGGTAATCCTTTATGGGATCAATCCAGGATGGTTCCTGCTCAATCTGCAAAGTTTCACGCCCAATGATGCTTGGTTCACGTAGTAGTTCCAAGTGGACCGTGCGACCAAATCCTGATGGGTCAAGGGAAGCCAGACGGGAGAGTGCATCAGCTGATACATTGTCTACTCGGCTGATGTGAGTAATGCGGAACTGCACAAAAGATGTTGCGAGTTCTTTTGCCTTATGAAGATAATCGGCCATCTTCGGATCACGGGCTTCATATTCACCAGACAGCTGTTTTACAACAAGCTGAGAGTCACTGTGAGCATGGAGGGTTTGCGCTTTCATTGCATGAGCCAGGTGCATTCCTGCTATCAAAGCCTCATACTCGGCTTCGTTGTTAGATGCCTGAAAATTAAAACGAAGGGCATATTCGACAACGAGTCCTTCTGGTCCTTTGAGGATAAGTCCTGCTCCACTGCCCATGGTATTTGACGACCCATCGACGTAAAGCGTCCATGCAAATATTTCTGGTTGGGTGACGTGTGGTTCGGCTTCATCAATTGGAAGGGTGCATTCAACAACGAAATCAGCCAACGCTTGACCTTTAATAGAAGGACGAGGCTTGTATTGTATGTCGAACTCTCCCAATTCAACCGACCAAGGAACCAGACGACCAGATAAGTCGGGTTTGTGTAGTATCCGCCTGAGTGGCTTGTCGGTGAGCACTGTTATCGTATGTGATTGAAAGTACGGACGGAGCTTTCTCGCGGCTATGAGAAGGGAAAAGGCGAGCTTTTCTGCAGTGGGATAGCGCAATTCGGCGCCTTGAAGCACTTTGCTGACATAATATATAGGGAATTGTTTGCTATCCTCTTCTCGGATGAGTACCGCGCTGACGGCAAAATCAGTTACCGCTAGATAGATGAAGAGCATTTCTCCTTCAATTGGCTTGGAGAGGAGAGGCGGGGATGCCAATTATTCTTTCAATGCCTCGAATGATGTTTGGCATTCAGCTGTCCACTCGAAATTTTTGATGTTCTTGAGGGCAGTAAAGAATGGGAGGCAACGCTCAGCCGATCTGGAAAGGAAACGGTTTAGGGCGGCAATACGACCCGTCAGTACTTGGATTTCCTTTATTCTTCGTGGTGCTGCCATATCTTGAATGGCGCTGATCTTCTCTGGATTAGCTTCTATACCCCTGTGAGAAACCATGAAGCCCAGAAACTTTCCAGAGGATACTCCAAAAGCACACTTTGCTGGGTTGAGGCGCATATGATATTTGCGTAGTATAGCAAAGCATTCTTCCAAATCTGAGATGTGGTCTGTTGCTCGCAAGCTCTTGACGAGCATGTCATCTACGTACACCTCCATATTCTTGCCCACCAAAGGTTGGAAAATTTTGTCAACCAGTCGCTGGTAAGTAGCACCAGCGTTCTTCAATCCAAATGGCATGACCTTGTAGCAAAAGAGGCCTTGATCCGTGATGAAGGCCGTTTTGCCCACATCTTCTTCCTGCATTCGGATTTGGTTGTATCCGGAGAAGGCATCCATGAAACTCAAGAGTTCATGTCCGGATGTGGCGTCGATTAGAGTGTCGATGCGCGGCAAAGGATAGCTATCTTTGGGACAGGCCTTGTTTAAATCCGTGTAATCGATGCAGATGCGCCATTTGCCAGTGCCTGCCTTGGGTACCATAACCACATTGGCTATCCATTCTGGATAGTCAATTTCTGTGATGAAGTCGGCCATCAGGAGCTTGTCTACCTCTTGTTTGATGATGGCCTGCCTTTCTGGAGCGAATGGGCGTTTCTTTTGTCGGACCGGTTTGTGCTTAGGATCAACCGAGAGACGATGGGTGATCACAGAAGGATCAATCCCTGGCATATCCGCTGCGCTCCATGCGAAGACGTCTGCATTAGAGCGAAGAAAAGCGGTCAGCTGATCCCGGATGATGGGATCTAAGGTAGAACCTATTCGCAATAGACGTTCATTGTCTCCGTCTTTCAGTGGTATGGATACCAGCTTTTCAATAGGGGTGGCGCGCTTCATCATTTGTTCATTACGCTGGTCGTCGATGTTGAACGTCTCTACTTTGCACGATGCTATATAGCATTTGCGGGCCGTCGCTTGATCTCCTTTCACTACACCAACTCCTTGTGGCGTGGGGAATTTCATCGCGAGGTGGTAAGTGCTAGCAACGGCTCGCAATTTATTTAGACCTGTTCGGCCTAAAATCCCATTATACGATGATTTGATGTTGACCACAAGAAAGTCGATGGTTTGAACAATAGGTAGAGGTGCAGTTCCCGCAACGACCGTGAGTGGAATGATTCCTTCGACTGGGGCAGATGCTCCGGTAAAGCCATAGAGAGGTGAAGAGATGGGTTTTACTCTTTCTTTGGAGATTCCCATCTGTAGGAAGGCTTCCTCGAAGATAATATCTGCTGAGCTGCCAGTATCGACTAGGATACGTTTGATACTGTACGCATCCACTTGCAAAGTGATGACAAGAGCATCATCTTGGGGACAAATTACTCCTCCTAGATCAGAATCAGTAAATTCTAATGATGATGAAGCTTTTGACCGTTTTGCAGGACCCTGGGTTGAATTAACCTGTCGGGCGTAGGCTTTACGGGAAGAATTGGTTAACCCTCCTGCATTTGGCCCTCCAGAAATGGTGTTGATCACAGGAGGATCCCTCGGCGGAGCTTCGTCTGGCCTTCTTTGGTTTCCTCTCTGTCCTTGTCGGTTATTTGTTTTGACAAATTGCTTGAGATGCCCTTTACTGATGAGATTCTCGATCTCGCGCTGGAGGATCTTGCACTCTTCTGTCGTATGACCATGATCTTTATGGAAGTGGCAGTACAACTTGTCATCTCGTTTGTCAGCCGACAGTCTCATAGGTTTGGGCCATTTGAGAATGTTTTGCCCTTTGACTTGATGAAGAATATGCTCTCGAGAGGCAGTGAGAGGCGTAAAGGGCCTGATCGTCGTGATCCGAGGTCGTTTTAACTCGTTATCCGGATCGCGATTCTCAGTTCTATCTCGCCGCTTCTGGTTTGAACTTGGCTCTTCCTGAGGGTGCGTCGAGTCTTCCTCAGCTCGGAGGTATTTTTCTACCCTGTCTAGAAGATCCGTCATATTCTCCGGCGGCCTTTTGTTTAGCGAAAAGCGCAAGGGTGTTCCTGGCCGTACTCCTCTGGCCATTGCCGCAAAGGTTACTCCTGAATCGAGGTGATCGATAAGGAGTTTTTCTGCGTTAAAGCGCGCATAATAGGACTTCAGGGATTCTTTAGGCCCTTGTACTATTCTGNAGAGTGCAGAAGAATTTTTCCTCTGGATCCGACTTGTTAGGAAATTTCCACGGAAAGATTCAGCCAACTGCGCCCAACAGGATATGGAGCGGGGTGATAAATGCTGGAACCAGGCGTGTGCGGCTCCCTTTAGTGTAACAGGAAAAGCTCGGCACATGATTTGATCCGGGACAAGGTGCAAGTTCATACATGATGAAAAGCGAGCCAAGTGCTCCATTGGATCTCCTGTGCCGTCATATGCATCACACTGGGGCATTTTGAAATGTGTTGGAGTCGGAAAGAACTCGATATCTTCCGTAAATGGACGTCCAACTATAACGGGTGCATGCGTGTAGGATTCAGGTCGATGCTCTTTAGAGCGGAGAAGTACCGTCCTTCGGGTAGAAGGAGCTTCATGATAGTTTGTCTCCGTTCGCCGAGATGTCTCCCTCGTAGTATGGACGTTATGAGAGTCATCTTGTCTCCTATGCCGAGGATTGCGCCGCTCATCATCTGACTGTTCATCATCAATGTGAATGAAATGCTGATTCGGGTTGTGTGTGTGCATAGCTGCATTTTCGTGTCTCCCGAAATTACGATCCGGTTGTTTGTGCGGGTCTGAACGTGGTTCAGATCGTTGTTCAATTGCCGCTTGTAAGTTCTCAATAGATCTTTGCATTGAAGAGATGACAGCCAAAAGATCAACTTGTGCGTTCCCGATGGCGGGTGTCGTGCAAGTGGCAACTGTCGGTGTTTCTACGAGAGTTGGAAGTCTTGACGGGCCAGCGGCTGGTAAAGGTGACGGGGGAACAACTATGAGGTTTACCGGAGGTGAGATTGGCAACGTGTTGGACGTTGGAGTAGTGGCAATCCCCTTACCACGATCAGGACGCAGTTGAGAAGTGGTTCCTCCGAGAACTAAATTTCGGATTTCAGAAGAAGATGACGAGCTAGAAGCAAGTGCACCGTCTTGAGTTACGGGAGGAGGGTTTGGATTTGTAGCCATCGTCTATTCACAAGATCGGTCCCACGGATGGCGCCAAAATGTTGCTGATGAAATCTGGGACGCAACTTGACTTCCTTGTGAATAGACCTGCACACCACAGTCAACACCGGTGATTCGCCGGAAGAGTTTCCGGCGAGGAAAGCTCCGATGCTTAAGTCAGAAATCTGTCTTAAGAAGAGATTAGTTCTCGGTTTTGTGTCTTACCTTTTCTCTTCCCTTCCCTTTCTTTATATAGCACTTTATTTATGAGGGGGGTTACTCAACTAAATGATCCATTAGATTCTTGAATGGACAGTTTTAGTACAATTCAATGGGGAGTTACCAGACTTTTAAGAGTTTACAACGGCTCTTTCTATTCTGATGAATAGTTTGACTGCTCTTTGGATGAAGACACGTGTCTTCATCCTAAGCCATGGTTTATTTCCCATATCAATTGGGTTAAATTTGAGTGAAAAAAGCTGAAAACACATTTTTGGTGTTTTTAGTTTTTTGTTACTGTTTGAGTAATTTTATCCAAAACGAAAACAGAAAATGGTAAAAGTACGCAAAAAAAGAATCTTTTTCATCATCATTGCTAAAACCAGAAAACGAATATGGTAAGCGTACGGGGCCTTCCAACTCTCTTTAAGGCAATTGTTGCGGTACAAGTTGGGGCCGATAAGGTGATTCAA
Organism: Escallonia rubra; assembly: GCA_033065855.1. Classification (NCBI taxonomy): domain Eukaryota; kingdom Viridiplantae; phylum Streptophyta; class Magnoliopsida; order Escalloniales; family Escalloniaceae; genus Escallonia; species Escallonia rubra. The sequence continues at coordinate 34,480 of JAVXUO010002563.1, read as the reverse complement.
GCCGACCGGACTTTGGAAGAAAACTTTGAAAAGATCACTGTTGCTAATAATTATCATTGGAGGTCGAGAAAAAGGCCAAGGATGCAACCACTTAGGCTTCATTTGAAAAAAAAAAAAAATTTGGTTTTCAGTTTCTTAAAAAAAAATTAAGAGCAGTTTAAATTTATTTTTTTTTAAAAAAAAATGGTGGATATTTGATAATCCTATTTTATTTTGAGTTTTTTTTTTTTTTTTTGTAGTTTGCAGTGGCGGTGGTAGAGCGTAGCGGTGGCTGGTGGCTGTCGGAGGTGGTGGCTGGTGGCTGTAGGCGGTGGTGGTTGTTGCCCGCCGGTGGTTGCTACCAGCAGTCGCTGGCGGTGGTCGCCGCCGGTGGTGGGAAAGTGGTGGTGGTGGTCTCAAAAAAAAAAGTCATTTTTGGAGTTTTTTTTTTTTCTTCTTCTTCAGTTTAAAAACTAGTTTTTTAAATTTGAGAAGAAAAAAAAAATGGTTACCAAACGTGCTTTTTTTTTTCAATTTCCAAAACTGAAAAAAAAAATGAGTGTCAAACGGGACCTTAGTTAATCGCTCAGGAGGTGGAGATGACGTAGCTGAAGGTGCAAAAGCAGAGAGCTACAATCCTCTATTGGAATTCTCCAGAGTGTGGCGAGCAACGAAAGAAGTATTACAGACTTGCTTTAGTCCAAGGGTGGTCGCAAATGCTCCTAGAGGAATACAACACTGTTTTCAAGATTCCATAAGGGAGATGTCCTCGCATTTCTCGATTTGGGTCACTGATAAACTCTACCTTCAGGACATTTTGCCTTAGCTTATCTATTGAGAATCGATTTACTTTGTGGTGCATCTATACTCAAACAAACAGACTGAAGTTGCAAACTGCACTTTTCTTCAAGGCGTTAAAGAGAAGCTTGATGTGAGTAGATGAACTCGCCAGGCTTATAGTATAATGAATACGAATCCAAAAGGAAAGACTCCTTTTAACTTGTCTTGTGGAATGAAGGCTAATGCGTATTCTTTTGAAGATGGATTACCGTTTTCGCGTGTCGCATCATTTGATTGGTGGCAATAAGGTGGAGCTCAAAGCTAATTTGGACACGTTAGACAAAACACGCGTGCAAGCCCTAATTCCCTCTTCTTTAACAAGCAGAAGGTTGCACGTTCTTAAGTTGGTAGTGAATTTCACTCCTTGAGTGGCCTCAAGGTTATGCTCACAAGCTTTTCATCCTGCTATTTTTTCATTAAATGGAGGCATCTTCCTCTAAGGATGCCGTGGGTAAGCTTTCACCTGACTGGGAAGGACCATATACGGTTATCAAGCTATGAGGACCTGAGGCTCACCATTTGGAGACATTCAACAGGAAACCTCTCACCTTGCACTTGGAATGCTACCAATCTTCGACGACGGTATTATTTTTTATCACTTAGTGATTAAGAAAGACACTTGTTTAGTGTGGGGCATGCACCTCTTCCTTCGTTTCCCTAGTGTTTGTCTCTCTTTAAAGTTAACACCTTTCGTTAGACCAAGCTATGTTTCTTTTTTTCATACTAGTGTCTCTTACGAGAATTTTAGAGGTGCAAACCCTTTTTGGTTGACTTTATTTTTTCCTTTTTAAAACTACATATTGCCGCCAAAGGCTTTAGGTGTTTAAATAAAGTTACAGTTTAACATAAAGGATGCAGAATGTTTATTTCATTTTGAATCACAATTTACACAATGGGGCTTCATGGTTAAATTCAAGTCTATGCCTAAGCTACTGCTTGCTGACCCCCAGAACTAGCCCGTGCAGGCTCCTCAACTTCCTCTTCATGCCTTGAGTGGCAGACGACTCCATAACCCCACATGGTAAGTATAAAGGATCTTTTCCTAAACTTTGGCTCCGTTGAACCTTCTTTTGCAGCTTATTGCCTCCTCTTCATCCACCATAGTAGCTACTGATGAGTGCTGGAACGTCTCCAGTTCCAGAACAAAGTGCGCCTTGGCAATTTCACCCTTGCACCTATTGTATCCTTACAACGAGGATCACTTGCTGCTTGAATCTCAAAATAGCCTCAGCAGCTATTGATGCTTTCTTCTTGTCTTAGCCCTTCTGGGTAGCTTCAGATCAACTTTAATTGCTCTCGAATTGGGTCGTGCTAGATTTAAGACTCTTAGCCTTCGTCATGAGGTTGGCCACATTCTCGGCCTTCTGCTGGTGATTCTCTTCCTTGATGACCTTTTCCTACTCTTTGTCAAGCAACTGCATAGTAGTGAGAAGCTTTTTGGCCCCAATCTGGATATGTACCATGCCTAACGCTCAGAAGAAATTCTAAACAAAAGACAAAGCAACTATGTCTTATCATGAGAGTGATATGTGAACCATGGCTTGGCAGCTGAGAGATGCTTCATGTCCTCTGATGATTGCTCGACTCGACCTTTTGTACCTCGTCTTGAAGCGCTTGAAGATGGACTCATCCATCTTTACACTCCAATATGGGCAATGAGGATTTTCTGAGTTGCCTGCAATGGTGGTAGTGCTTGGTGAGCAGACGCCTTCCTTTTTTTCATCTCTTGCCACTTCTCAGCCCTCGGCTTCTTTGGCACTGGTTGGCGATGCTCGCTCTCTTGCATATTGGATTAACTTAAGATTAACTACTTGTTATTGGATTTGAAACTTTTTCTAGTGTTGAAAATTTGTTAAATTGGCTCTGAATTTTCTGACATGATTTTATTTGTTTAATGCACCAATATCTATTTATTTTTATTTTTATTTTACGCCTCACTTCGAAAAGGCACGCGCCTAAGCTCCAGGGACCCTTTATGCCTTAGGTGTGCCTGCGCCTTTAATAACTTTGGCAACAACCCACTCTTTTAGCTGCTCATTTGACAAAGGGTATTCAGAGCTAATGGACTATGCCTGCTTCACTAGAGTAATGTGTTGAAGATTAGTCTCCCTGAGGTCGTTGTCCTTCAGACAGTTGCAATTCCCTTTTTGATAATACGCATTCCCATCCTTAGGGGCGTTCCACTTCATGCCATTTAGAAGTTTAAGAAAAAAAGGAATTTTTCCTTCCAATTATGGTTGGACGACGAGGGGGTTTAAGAACAGTTTTGCTTTTGAACTAATCTATAACTAGGGAAATACCAACCTACCTACTTAGTGATCGAGCATATGATATAAATGTACCTTAAAACTCTCATCCTTGGCTCTAAATTAAGATGATGAAACTGATAGAAACAGAAAAATGAATCTTCAAGCATAGGGAGAAAGCTAAGCAGAGGCTAAGACATAACCTGTAAGCGGATGACTGAAGAGAGGGTGGATAGGCATCCTAAGTTGTTATAGAACATGTCTACGTACACGGCTATCTAGTCTAACGTGCAAAGTTTTGATGCTTCACTCTCACCTGGCAACCTAATATCTATGTACTTAAAGATATCGTAACGTTCCCTAAGGAGCTTGAGGTCATAACTACTCATATGACTCCTATCCACTCCAGTCTAATTGTCAAGTCCATCAGTCAAGTCCAAGTCCAGTTTAGTCAAGTTGTGTTAGTGATCAATCCAAGTGTTTAGATTTTATTTTATTTTATTTTTATTATTTTGTCTAGATAATTTTGGAAAATGTTTTATGAATTACCAGTGATACGAAGATTAAATCAATGATTAAAGAGGATAAATACCGAATGTGGTACATCTCATCTACACAATCGAGTATTACCAAATTAGGGTTAGGTAATGCCCCTAAATTTAGGGGAAAAAATCATTTTAAAATTATGGAATGAACTGGCCGGTTAGTTGACTTCTCTCAATCTGCGACTTTTATCAAATATTCTAACTTATCTCCATCTCGCAGAATCATTCTAGGCCCCATAGCTGTATAAATATGCCATTTCACCTTCATTATTAAGGGGTAGATACTCTTTTTGAAGCTTTTATACCATTTGTTTGTGAAGTGGTTCATCATCTCTCTCGAGAATCGAGCCCCTCATACTGACTTAAAAGTCTTTTAATCTCTTGCATCGTGGATCCTTCGGAGAGCATTCCCGAGTTATCCAGATAAGCAACTTCTCGAGATAACTTTAGTACATTTCTAGTTTAGCTTATTCGCATAGAATTGTCTCCCATTCCCGTAATCGCATTTCAAATATAAATATCAAAAGAGTCATTTTCATTTCTCTATCTAAGTCTAGGATCGAAATGTATATTACTTCCTATAGGACTACAGTTGGACTACGGTGGTTTTGATTCCAGTTAGTCCGACGGATACATGGGCAATTCGACCCCTGATGTCAAGTTCAAGCCAAAAATAAAAATAAACTTAAGGTTAGTGTTATAGCACATTTTACATGTTATGCATATTAAAGGCCAAAAATCAATAGAAATAAAGTAGAGACTGAAAAGGCGTGGCAGGAGCCTAACACCTTCTCGTTGCATAACTTAATCTCTGAACCCTTTTCTCTATTTTTTGATAAATTAATCGTTCTTTTGGACATTTTAAAAGTCATTTCTTGATTTGTTTATTTTTTTTCTTATTTTCTCTTTATTTAATAAAATAAGATGGCAATTTCATAAATCCCCATAAATCTTTTCGGGGATTTCTGGAGTCGCCATCTTAGTTTGTTTCATTTCATTTCTTGCATAATCCCTTCACACCCCTCAACCACCTCATATATGTTGGTTATAATCAAATTAAATATAATTGTAAAACAAAAAATACAAATAGAGGTAATAAAATAATGCGGGAAAATAGGGAAGGTGCAGTGCATGCAATGATGTCATCCTCTGTCCAATTTAATTTTTCGTTCTTTCTCCAGTCTTCATCCCACGGCACCTACTTCTTTGTGCTTGATCTTGACCTCAAGGGGTTTTGGGGGACCTTTGGGCCAACAATGATGTGTGATGGTGGCTTTAATTGACACGACGGTAGTGATAATGGTGGCTGCAATGACGAGGTTGTTGATTCAATTCCATATCTAAATTTGTTGGTTTTTTGCAGGTATGCTGACCTTGTTTGGTGATAATGGTGGTTGGGAGATTTACGTCAAGAAGACAGTTGTTAGTTGTGATAGCAAATCGGGGAGAGGGGGGGCGCAACGTCAATTGGAATATGGGTGGTGGTGGGCCATGAGATGATGTGATGGTGTGGAGTTGAATCCGATTGTAGTGGCTGCATTATGGTGGTTCTGGAGTTTTGATTAGTGTGGTGGTGATGGATCTTGAATGATGTGGTGGTGATGGGATCGGTCGTGATTTGAGGCAGTGGTTTGGCAGTGAGGTCGTGGTGATTTTGTACCGGTGGCAAGTCGTGTGGTTGGTTATTAGTGGCAAGATGTTGGCTTTCAGGTGGTGATGAGGCTGCGGTGGCAATGGGCAATGATATATCATGAGCAGTTAGTGAGGGTTAGGACTTTCAGGTACGAACAAGACTATATTGGTCAAACGTATAGTCAAGTGTATTACATCGGTAGATACAATGGCTCTGATACCATATTACGAACATGACTATATTAATCAAACGTATAGTCAAGTGTATTACATCGATAGAAACAAGAGTCTTTATGTAGGACAACAAGAGTGGTACCCATGTTTTGTTGGAATAGTTAGTGACAAGGTGTGGATTTGTTGTCCCATCCCATATTAAAAAAGTAAGAAGGATACAAAGCCTTTATAAGGCTATACTCGTCAAGTCAATTAACTTTGGATAGTGGGAAGAGTTGGAAGGAAATTGAAATTTTTTCTTGGTTTGAGCTTGAAATAAAACAATATTTAATGATCAAAAGATGGGCACTTTGGGGCACTTGGGACTTGGTTGAAATTAATTAATGTATTTTAATTAATTTTGTTTAGTTAACTACAGTTAGTAATTAATTGTAGTTAGTGACCAACAGTTATGTCCCTTGATGCCAAGGTTGTGTTCATTCAGATATTGTAAATATATGTATATCCTTCAATTTTCTATAATCAGAAAAATATTCTTCAAAAAACGTGTTCTTGAAAAAATTCTGATCTTACTGGTCAGAATTTCGTTTGGTTTTATTATCCTGGAGAAATCTGCCATTAAACTAGCAGTAATCATAGTGAGGACATATTTCCTTAAAAACAGTGACTATTCACGATCAAAGCCTTATTGCGTTTTGCCAACACGTTTGTATGGGAAACTCTGTTGTTGGAAGTGTGGTATAGGAGAAACACAAAATGTGGAGTGGTGGCAGAATCGCAGGAAAGCTACTTATAGACCGACGTATCAACGATAACGTAGAAAAACGCGTACTTAAATAGAAACCAATTGTTGAAGTAATACATCGTTGGCATGGGGAGCGAAATTATTACAAGTAAAAGAGGGCGTAGACAAGAAAATGGAAAAATCTTTCAAAATATCACGCCCCTCCAACCTCGCGGTGGCTAAAGTTGGATCGACTGGAATTGTTTCATCAACCACCTGCAATCGTATTTAGAAGGCCAAAGCATGAGATTATGACAGTTACGCTTATGCATAATGTACACAATGGCCAACACGTCTGTTAATAATTAAATACGCCTAGCACGTAACATGTAGTGGTTTCGGAAACATACCGTATGAAATATCCGAAAATTCTGACGAATGATCCTTATTGTTACAAGCCTCCAACACGCTTGCGAGTACGAAAACGGCTACGAGAGTCGAGTTCTTCGTCCAAGAACTGAATTCTAGAGCTTGGTGATGCTCTAGACAGAGTGCAATAGGAGGGAGGGATTTTTATTTGCATTGAAGACTTATGTCTTATGACTTATTTTTTGTTTTGGAATATCTATAACCTTTATTTAGAGATAGTATTAGAGACTAACTTTATCGCAAACACTTGTAAGATAAAGTTCGTATTTATCCCAAACATTTATGAGATAAATATTCTCTAATTAACTTTAATAATTATGACTAACAAATAAATGGGTGAATAATAGGTCAACTGACCCAATTGATTAACAACATCCATCTTGGCAATGAGACGAATACTTCGCCATTCACATGCCAATCTAGGGCCATCCGACAAGGCCCAGAATTCTGCAGCGACAGATGAGGTGATGGCCGATGCCAAGACACTGTGAGAATCCGCAACCGGATCGCTCCATGGAATCTCCGAGTAAACCCCCTGCTCAAACAGAGGAACTAGGAATTCTAATGATGTTCACAATATATGGGTTGATCAAAGTGTGCTACAATGAACACTGTTTCAGGTGAAAGGATTTTCTTCTCCATTGCTACTGCAATGGAGATCCCATGTGCCTGGAATATTGGTGTGATCACACCATAATAGACCACACAAGTAAGGAATTTTGATTTGACATAACTAAATGATGATCAAACCAATTGAGTGCACTCGAGCACATTCATGCTGAGGTGGTGGGCCATGATCAAACCAATTGATTTGACATGCTCTCTTACTTCCGAAGCATAAGTTGAGTGCACTCGAGCACATTCATGCTGAGGTACATGATATGATTCTCTGATTGAGATACGTGAGAAGCCTTTTGGCAAAGGATCCGTCCCGGCATGCTTCTTTTATAATCAAAAGAATTGCTCAAGTAAGGGCTAATGAAAATTTTGAAACCCGATCTTTCGCGTTATCTAATATATGAGATACCATAATTTCTCCTTATACCTTAGCACTCTTACTAATACCTAATCCAAAAGTCATTCACATACAACCAAGAATCTTCCTCTTTAGACACTTTTGGATATGTAGATCAAAGTACAGGAGAAAGCAAAATCGGAAGCGTACCTTTGATCCTTATCAAACCCGACTTGTTTTACAATCTTCTTATATAATCGTCTCTCTGTTGAATCCCACAACTATACTGACGTTACTCGCCGAAAAGATTCAACAAATCGGTTAACTAGGGCACTAGTCTTATCTTGCACAGACTCGTGTTTAGGGTGGGAGAGATATACAAGATAGATTGGTTAGTTAACTTAGCCCTGAAGAAGGCTGTATGTATTTTTCAAAAAAGGACATGTGCGATTGGAACCATCGCAATGGTTCCTTCGTGGCCATCAGAAGTAGTCATGCATTTGACTTGGTTCTCCAAATCAATTAGAGCCCCTATGGCTGCTCATGGATCAGCTCCAATGGGATCAGACCCGGATCTCCTACAAGATAGTGAACACAATAATAAGATAGATTGAGCCTGTCTTTGTGTCCCAACCTCCAAAGTCCAAACACCCCACTGGAAAGACCCTATCCCAGCTTTCTTTCGAAAGTGGCACCGCCTTTTAACGACCTAAGCCCGCAGATCCACCACATGGCAATGTCTCGCTTTGTAAGTACTGATGAGTTTCTAGGAGCCATCGTATGAAAATTTTTATTTTGCCAAGAAAAAAGTTTCTTTTTTATCAACTTTAAGAACTTAATAATTAGAAAATAAAATTGACGAGGTACAATCCTACACAGACGTCCGATATACCTTCACATGTCAAGAAACTTGTAACAAAATAGGTGAAATGCAAACACTTAACGAGGTTGTATTCAATTTTAGTTAAAGAAAATGGTCAAAATTTGTGTAAAAACTACTTTTCTGCCTTTCAAAATTACATTGTGATCGCGTAAAAGAAATGTCAAGAAAATGCCACGAAAGTTCACACCATGTTTTTCGTTTAATAGATGTACAACAAAAAAGAACCAATGTTATGTTTCTTATGCACTTTGTAATCAAATCTCATATCCCAGTTTGGTGGCTCATGAATAGGAAAATTGTACTCAATTTTTGTTGCAGCGTAACACTTTCGTTGAAGATATTAGCTTGCATCCGATCTCCTTCATGGAGCTAACTACATCGACAACGGGCCTCCCTCTCGTGCTTCATTGCAGCATCGAAGAGATATGGCAGAACGTGGAAGAAATGTAGGACTTTCTACAGTTTTGGTGCTCACTGGTGTGCATCGATCGTGTATAACTTGTGGTGTTCAAGTTCTTAGGTAAGAGAGTAGAACGTATTGATTAGTCTTTTCTCATTCGCCTAATCGGAGAAGGAAGTCGTATATGGCAAGCTAAAAGTTCCCTAAGATTAGTTTCCCACAGAAGGTACATGAAGAACCAGACATGGCTGCCCTCATCAGAAAGAGTGCAGTCCTCCCAACCAAAGCAGTCCTCCAAATTCAACATTCAACCAAAAGATAAAATTTCATGCAGCTAAACTACTTGTTCCGCTGTTTACATCTGATTTTTTTAACTTCAATGCTAAAAAGAAAATTGAACACGAGATAAGTGTCAATGTAGCGTTGGCGAGTCGTGCAGTCTACCAACTATAAGCCACACAATAAGCAATCTTTACGGAAAAAAGAACTCTAGCATTCATTAGTTCGTCTATTCTAAAACCAGATTTGCTTGACAATCCTCTCCAATATGCCAATACAGAAGAGTGGGAGTATAAACGGTAACAGTAAGACGTAAACAAAAAGAGAACAATCGAGAAAAATCGTTAAGGCCCAGGGACCTGTATAGAGAAGGTTAAGACGAGGGGTAAGCAAAACTTGAACCTCTGACCCAAGCCAGAGAACTTCAAAAAGGAGCAACTGTAGTCTTTCCAATTCACCATGCGATCATTTTTATGCTTCGGCAGATATAAAGCAAACGGTTTTGCATCACTTAGTCTATCTTCACTGATGAGTAGATGAGCCTTGTGAACCAGAAACATGCGTAAAAGCCAATTGTACCGGTGAGCACAAAGAAGGAGTACGAGGCAATTAGCATATAGCCAAAATACAATATGCCAGATACTGGCTTTGTGATCTCAAGCTTCGTGAAGAAGTAAAATGCTGCGTAGAGAAAGAGATAGAGTGCTGAGGACCCTGATGTCAAGTATGACCTCCACCACCATAGGTAATCCTCACTGCATAGCTGGAAATAGCAGAGCACGATTGTGATCTCGGCACAAGTGACTATTAGGATGACGAAGACAATGAAAAGGAAACCAAAGATGTAATAGAACTGATGCAACCAAATCGAGGTGAGGATGAAAAAGAGCTCGATAAATACAGCTCCAAAGGGGAGTATGCCCCCAATCAGGATAGAGAAGATCGGGTTCATGTACCAGGCCTGCTCTGGTATCTGCCTTGGAATCTTGTTAGTTTTGACAGGATCCTCAATTGCTGGCTTCTTAAACCCAACATAACCACCCACGAAAACAAGTGGAACCGAGATGCCAAACCACAAGAATACCAAAGCAAACATGGTCCCAAAGGGCACTGCCCCTGAGGACTTCTCTCCCCATATTAGAGCATTCAGTATGAAGAAAATGGCAAACGCAGCCCCGGGGAACATGAATGCTGTTCTGAGCGTGATTTTCTTCCATTCACTTCCCTTAAACATCTTGTAGAGGCGGGCTGAAGCATACCCAGCAAAAAGGCCCATAAAGACCCAGAGTAGAAGCAGGGCTGTCATGAGCCCGCCTCTGTTTGAGGGGGAGAGGAAACCAAGGACTGCAAAGATCATGGTGACAAGTATCATGCCAAAAAACTGGACACCTGTCCCCACATAAACACACAGCAGATCAGAGTTTGTTGGAGGCCTGAAAACATCTCCATGAAGCAGCTTCCATCCGGTCTCTTCTTGGGCTTCTTCCTGGGTCTCTAACTGGTTGTACTTGGAGATATCACGGTAAAGCGTCCGTAACATGATCATAGCAACCATTCCCGAGAGGAAAAGAACAATCATCAAAGAATTGACAATTGAGAACCAGTGAATTTGATCATCAGCCATCAGAAGATAGGTATCCCATCTAGATGCCCACTTAACATCGCTCTCCTGTGGGGTGGAAGAAGGTAAAACAGAGAGAAAATTAGCATAATCATAACCCAACTTGCAAGAATAACAGATACAATTATCTTATTGAAGTAAAGGCATTACCTGGAACTCAACATCATATGTAAAGATAATCTCCTTCTTATCTTCAACCTCTTGAGGAGATTCAGAGCTGGTAACCGTCCTTTTTGCATGGGGATCACAGGTTGTTATACGGGTCGTTTTACTCCAGTTCCCTTCATATTCATGTTTAACACTGAAACACCAAAAACAATCCAACATTATAGGCATGAACAACCATCCTTCAATATAAATGAATAAGCATAACTGGTACATCACCTGTACGGTTTGACTTCAAATCCTACAATCCTCGCAGAGTCCGTTTGCATATCCTTGTGAAACTTAACCATGAATGTTAGGTGGTTGTGGACAAAATACTTTTCATCCTTGCTCTGCATATCACTAAGTCACATAAGATAACTATAATTTCTTGGTCACCAGCACTCTTGCAAAGTTCAACAATTTACAATAACTATGAGCAACTAGTACTTACTCCAGCATACTGTCCTTTGAGACCAACATAAAATCCGTGTTGATAGACAACGGGTGATCCCTGATCTAGTCTTTGTATGGGAACAACTAGAGGTAAATTATCCAAGATCCTGTCAAATGCACCATAGAACGTTTACGACAAAATTGATAACAAGCACAAATGCATATGCATTGAGAAAAAAAAGACAATAACGAATACAAATATCTCCCAAAGAAGTCGCCTACATGTTCACTCGATACTCATCCTCTATCTTCTCCTTGAACTCCTTTGCACTTTTTGCATTTAGTTCTATGCGACCTACAACGTTGCACATCTGTGGTTCTCGCATTTTAAACTGCAACAGAAAATTTGAGGAACTAAGCATGGGAGCATAATAAAGGCATAATAACAGTAATCATCTATGATAGAGAGCTTACTACATAGGGCGAGTTTTCAATACGATCACCGCGAAGAACTTCCCCAAGATTCTCTGCACTGTCAACTATACTATTTGGTCGACAATAAGGGAGAGAATAGTAAGAGTACGGAAGCTGTGTTTTTGTAGAAGTCAGTTTGTTCACTTTCACCTTCAGAACATCCCCCTGCGCGCATAGGACCAAAAGGGGAAAATTTTACATCATCAAAAAAGATTTTGAAAAGCATGAATACTACTGATCAACAACTCAAATTAGAACATGGAGCATTCTGTACGTCTAAGCATCCACCACAGCCCTAATGTGGTGACTCGGGACAGAGATGTAACAGATGTCAACTAGGTCACAATCCTAATTTCCGGATTCTCTAATTCTAGTGACGCTCCCGCCCCAGAATCTCACAGTCATGCCCACTACTACCCTAAAAAACCCCATGTTCGTGCAAATAAGGCTCAGACAGTGAATGGACGGAGGGAGGCAAGTTCAGCGGGACCGCTCCATTTTAAGTTGGTGAACAACAAACAAGACTTATTGCCACCAGCACTATCGAGGAAGAGATAGCTCCATATCCCTACAAAATTTCTCAAATAGTCATATAATCAAATAGATGTAAGGTATGGTGAGTAAAGTCCTCCAATGCCTTAGACTAAACTGGCAAAAACTACATTCGCCGTAACTACAAAAACCGCACTCTTCCAGAGATGCGTGGACGGAAAAGTCGAACTCAAACGGACTCAAATTCCGGGAAAGAATAATTAGATAGCACATTTCTAACCACCGCGCTCAAATGAAATCGCGGTAAAGGATGGTATAACTAACAGAGATCTAACAGAGAGAGACAACGAACAACAAAATCACATAGCAACACTCAAATCAAGATCCCAAAAACGCAACAGTTACTCGAAACGTCTCATTCCACACCAAGCTTTAGCCATAAACGAGAGCGTTAAAAACTCAAAAGATCATAACACAATGAAAGCGCGAAACCAGGCGGTGGCGGTAGGCGAAACTGATACTTGCCTTCAGGAAGTCCTCGGGGGCGACGCCGGGGAGGTAGAAGGAACGGGCGCGGATTATCAAGAGGAGGGAGACGGAGATCCATAGATGGACTGAAAGCGGCGATCCAATCGCCATGGCTGCACACTAGCGAAGATCTAGATCCAGTTTCCTCCCTGGATCTCTCCCTCTCTCTCTCTCTCTCTCCCTCTCTCTCTCACACACACACGCAGTGTCAAGTTCTGGGATTTGGTGGGGGGGGAAGGTTTTAATAGCACGGGAAGAACGAGAAAGTGTGCCTGCAGCACATTGGTGATTACAACGAGGGGAACAACTCCATCCACGCCGTTGAATTTTCTTTTTTTATTATTATTTGTTTTGACGAGTTCTGGGTTTGCGGTTGAGATTGGAGTCAACTATATTTACCAAGCCTTTTGTTTTCACGGTTATTCGGCCTTTGTTTACTATTTTTATTTAAAATGTTTATGGTGATGATTAGAAAATTTTATTTCATACGTTTGTTACAGTATTTTCTATTTTAATTTTTAGATAAACCTAACCTATTTCAACTTTTTTTTCCGGACGCCTCTCACTCATTGTGAGATAAAAAGTACACAATCATATTCCCTAAATGGATAGGAAAATAATGAAAATAAAAGTTTGAAATTAAAAAGAAAAATAAAACTGATATACGAGGAAAGGAGACCTTAGAAAGTCGTTTCTCGAGTTTTACCTTTGTTTAAAACAATGAATATGCTCGGCATGTTGATTCGTAACCGGAACATAAAAGACTCAACATAAATGGAGAAGATCGCTACTTGTACTGCTAAAAAGGCTACATAGAAGCGTATACGGCCTTTTTTGTAGCGAGATAAGACATAGAGGAGAGAAAAGGAAAGGAGAAGATCTCACGAAGAAGAAAATTTAAGAAAATGCAACTTCAAAGGTAAGAGTTAACTTCTTGTTTGGTGTCACTTGTATCTTTTGCTGCTTTCACTTTGTATCTGTTTGCTTTCCCTTTGTATCTATTTTGTATCTGTAGTGCCGATGTAATGGCGCCCTCTGTAACCGCTTTTATTATTTATGCAATTCTCTCGTTTATTAAAAAAAAAAAAGGTAAGAGTTAACTTGGCTCATTTTGAAAATTATTTGATTCTCTTGTTTGAGAATTATTTGTAAATTGGAGAAAAAAAATACGTCTAGCACACAGTTTTCGTTTTTTTTTTTTTCAGTTTTGAAAAGCAGTTGTTAAAACAAGGTTGTTTTTTAAAACTCACATTTATGAGTTTTGGATTTTCAGTTTTGGTTTTTATTTTGAGACCACCACCCTCCTACCGCCGGCACCCACTGCCCATCGCCTGCCGCCAGCAGCCACCGCCACCGCAAGCCACCACCAAAGAAAAAACTCAAAATAAAAACTGGGTAATCAAACACTCATTTATTTTTTAAAAGAGAAAACCAAAACGGAAAGCGATTTCAAACGCTACCTTTGAAATTTTAGAACTTTTTTATATTGTATATGGAATGCTAGCGTGCAAATTTAATTAAAAGGTGTGCTAATTTAATTAGAAGATGTTCCTTTTTGTTTTCTTTCTTTTCTTTTCTTTTCTCTTCTCTTCTCTTCTCTTCTTTTTTCTTTTTTCCTGACAGTATATTGAATGTAAATACTTTGTATGGTTGGATTCACCAATGCCGGAGCGAGAAGATTGTAAAATGCATCTCGGAGGAGAGAGAAAATATAGGGGATATGCTTGTCAATGAGGCTGCTATATCTCTTCTTTAATTTGGATGAAATGAGTGAGGCAAAATATTGGGCTCAAATTGAGGATTTCAAACAGCTTGAGTAGTCTAGTTTGTGATGGTAGTTCTTGCTCATTGTAATTCTTTTTATAATGTCTTTCGATATTACAACTAAATTCGTTTTATAACATATGACTTGATAACGGAAACAGTGCATGATCCATACTAAGCAGAGCTTATGTATTGGTTTTAGATTTTGACTATAAACACTGAAAATATTTTGACTGTTATCAGAACTTGACAACCTTATATATAGCGACGATTAATGGTGATTTTCTTAAACAATAACTGTATTTAGCGATTATTGAGTGTCGCTATATGAAGGGCTACACTGAATAAACAACAACAAATCCAACTGGGTAAACACCAACTTCTGCAACAGCACTTCCTTCTCTTCTCTGCTTATTTCCAACTAACCACCACAGCTTTTATCACTCACCAGCATAACATGATTAAATTGTACAGCATAACATGTATCTTTTTTTTGTATTTATTTCTTAGGCCGATAAAAAAATATGTGTCCTAAAGTATCACCTCAGCACAATTTCAGTACCCAGCGTTTCAAAAGTGTCAAATTAGTTATTGAGTTTTCAAAATTGAACCAAATCAGTCCAACGACTAACGAATCGTGAATGATGTTAAAAAGTACAGGGGTAAGACTATCATTATGAAAAGGTATCATAAAAGTTGTTCTCCCTTTCTCTCTCCAAACCCTTTCTCTCGTCTCTTTCTTTTCACTCACACACACACAAAGTAACACGCGGTTGCGCACACACACATCACACAGTGATGCCAAGGAAAGTGGGTTCGTACTTACGTGGAGGTGCCACAAAGGCTGCAGTCCATGTCAGCTTCCAAGTATGCAAAGTGAGAGACAGCAAGGACGGAGTAAGGGCTGAGAGCAAGGCTTCCCAAGCAAGCTGTGAGGAGTGGCAGTGCTGTAAAGGCAAGGCTGAGACGAACAGGGCCGGCAGTCGATAGTCCAAGTCAGAGTTCGAGTCGAAGTCCAATGCTACGGTCCAAAGTTATGTTTCTCTCACTAGAATCCAAGAGCTCCCAAAATTTAGAGTGAGAAAGTGATTTTTGTAAGAAAAGCCAAAAGTCCTTTTTTGAGTCATAAAGTTCACTATTTATAGGAAATAGTGTGCTTATGTCATAAAGTGCCACATGCCGTCCCCTGGGAGTGACACGTCACCAGGGGGTCCCAAAATGCCAGTTATCCGTTGGACTGCCAGTTCCCAAATTCGCATTGTCTGCCTCGTATAGTGTCACTCTACCTGTCTGAGAAGACTGACCACACCGCGGTAACATGATCAGAGTAAACCCGTTGCCCCAGCCACCGATCCAAGCCCTTACTGAATCCCACGAGGTGCATCAAGAGACGCGCAGAGAACCCGACAGCGGTGAGGGTTGCTCCTATAGCCAACTGCCAAGCGGACTAGGCGCGATGCCCTCCAAGGACCTGCTTCCGTCCCGGAGTGACCCGGGGGTCATTGTCCTGGTGGTGTCGACGATCGACAGTAAAATGAGTGGACATAGTCGCAGCTCAGTGCTTGGAGTTCGTGGCGAGAGGTCCTCGTGCCGGAGCCCCCTGTGACTGTGACGGCAATGGCTATAAGGTTGTGAGCCCATCCTGTAATACCCCGAAATTTTCTTTTCCTTATGCGAATTTAATATTTTTGATTAATTAAGTTTGTGGTCTTTTGTTCACATTAAGAAAATGAATTGTGACTGTTTCTGAAATTTTCGGTTGAATGAAAGAGGTTTCATTCGAATCAAAACTTAATGATTATAAAGTTTTTGAGTTCTGAAATATTTGGTCGAAGGAAAATAGTTTGGCTTCGAATAAAAATGATTTTCTGAAGTTTTAGTCGAATTTAAAAGGTTTTAGTCGACTAAAAGAGTGTTTCGGTCGACTAAAAGTGTTTCGGTCGACTAAAAAGTATTTAAATTGTGTAAAAATGGTTTTTTTGGAGTTTTAGTCGAAGTTAAAGGTTTTAGTCGAATTTAAAGGTTTTAGTCGACTAAAAGAGTGATTTCAGTCGACTAAAAGTTTGGTCGATGAACAGTGATTTTTGAACAGTAAATGTGAACAGTGATTTTGAACAGCAACTATGAACAGTGATTTTGAACAGTGTTTTGGAAAGCTTCGACTAAAAGTGAGTTTTAGTCGACTTAAAGTGTTTGATTCGACTAAAAGTGGGTTTTTAGTCGACTAAAAGTGTTTTAGTCGACTGAAAGTGAAAAAAAAAAAAATTCATTCGACTCAAAGTTTGTGTTTCAGTCGACTCAAAGTGTGTTTTAGTCGACTCAAAGTGGTTCATTCGAATGCAAACTTAAATTTTTGTCCCTCTATATAAATAGTGTTCTATTTTCATTTCTAGCCTTTTTAGGGGTTCTCTGTTTCTTTTCTTCTCCCTTGTGCGAGAGAGAGAGAGAGGAAGAGGAAGAGGAAGAGAAAGAGAAAGAGAGAGATTGGAGAAGAGGGCTTGGAAAATTTGGAAGCTCTAAGGAGGAGCTTAAGGATTTGCTTAAGGATTTGTGACTCTCAAGAGGCTTGATTAAGGTAAGGGTTTACTTTCAAATTTCGAATCAGCGATGGACCAATCGCTCATGTAAGTCTTTAGATTCTTTTGAAATCCGAACCTCTCGTTTTGTTTTGGGGATAAGTGATTCTTCATCTCGTTTTTGTTTTGAACCTTGTTAAGAATGACTTGTTGTCAATTCTATGATTTGTGAAAAATCAAATTTCCGTCAGATTTGTTTGACCTCAGAATATTGACGTATTGATATCGTCGTTTCAGTGATTTATGATCGTTATTATTTTCGTGAACTCCACTTATTGTTTGACGAGTTCGTTGTTTGATAATGTGATTTTGAAACTTCTGAATATGGTTTGATTTGTCCGATATTTGATAACGGTTATTTTGAGATTTTGTTTTGGTGACTTTATGAGCCATGTCACAGTGTATGTGACTTATTTCCGACTTACCCACGTGGATTGAAACGTGGGCTAGCTCAGGGGAGTTGAGCTAGAGATCGCGATCTTACTTTTCGAACCGGCCTCATATGTCAGGAGTGACGTATGTGACCACTTTCTGAATGGCTCTCTAGTGTCTGTTTCGATAGTATCTGTTTCCGAACTCAGATGTATTTTGATATTTGATATTTGGTCCGATAGTGTCTGTCTCCGTATTCAGATACATTTTGACATATGATATTCGGTCTGACATCTCTAGTGTCTATTTCCGTACTCTGATATATTTTGGGCATATGATATTTGTGTTTGATGTCCATTCTGTTGGAACCTTTATGTCTGTCTTTGTATTCGGAAATGTTTTGACATTCGAAATCTGGTTTGATTATCTGTTCCGTTGAAACAAATTTGGTACTTCCGAAATTTCGTTTCTCAGATATTTTTGGTTTTCGACTGATTGGTCCTTTGAGCGACCTTACTGGGCATTTGGCTCATCCCCTTATTATTTTTCCTTTCAGGTGGTTAGTAGGTGGGATTTCAGATTTGAAGGGCTAGCTGTGTGACCAAAGTTAGCTGCCTTATTTCAGAGTTAGTATTGACATTAAGTGTATTTAATTAAGACAAGTTGGTATTATTTAGGTTTCGTTTTGAACTCCGTGTTGGATAAATTTTTGGATTGTATAAAGGCTTTGGGCCCCTATGTCAGATATTGATGTTTTTGGGAATTATTAGTATATGATCTGATTGACCGTTTGGGAGATTTATGATAAAGAGTAAAGATCTTTATGACCCCGTCGTTATGGTATTTTAAGGTTTTCTGATTTCGTTTGGGAGACTTTCGATATTGTCTCGTTTGGAATTTTAGTGTATGCTCTGATTTACCAATTTGAAGTCTTCTGATAATTATGGAATTTTATTTGATCTCTGTATATTTGGTATTAACGCTCCGTTAATAAATCCGGGGCGTTACACATCCCGTGGCGGCGATGACTATAAGGTTGTAAGTACATCCTGTTGCGATGGGTCCTCGTGCAAGAGCCCCCCGTGATTGTGACGGCGATGGCTATAAGGTTATGAGCCCATCCCGGTGCGGCGATAACTATAAGGTTGTGAGTCCATCCCGATGCGAGGGCCGGAGCCCCCCTGTGAATGAGACGACGATGGCTATAAGGTTGTGAGCCCATCCCGGTGCGGCGATGACTATAAGGTTGTGAGTCCATCCCGATGCGAGGGCCGGAGCCCCCCTGTGATTGAGACGGCGATGGCTATAAGGTTGTGACCCCATCCCGGTGCGGCGATGACTATAAGGTTGTGAGTCCATCCCGATGTGAGGGCCGGAGCCCCCTGTGATTGAGATGGCGATGGCTATAAGGTTGTGAGTCCATCCCGGTGCGAGGGCCGAAGCCCCCTGTGATTGAGACGGCGATGGCTTTAAGGTTGTGAGCCCATCCCGGAAGCATGTAACATGATTATGGCGCATGGGCGCAGTGCCTACAGCACGAGACAATAACTGGTGCCAGGGAACATGTTATGAAAGTGGCGCACGGGCGCGGTGACGAACGTCGCGAAGACAATACCTGGTGCCGTGGGCACATGTCATGGAAGTGGTGCACGGGTGCGGCAACAAACGTCGCAGAGACAATACTTGGTGTCGGGGGCACATGTTATGAAAGTGGCGCGGCGACGAACGTCGCAGAGCAATACTTGGTGCCGGGGGCACGTATGATGAGAATGGCGCACGGGCGCGGCGACGAACGTCGTGGGGCAATACTTGGTGTCGGGGCACGTATCATGGAAGTGGCGTACGAGCGCGGCGACGAGCGTCACGGAGACAACACTTAGTGCCGGGGCACGTGTTATAAGCGTGGCGCACGGGCGTGGCGATGAAGGTCGCAAAGACAATACCTGGTGATGTGGGCACATGTCATGGAAGTGGCACACAGGCGCGGCGACGAGCGTCGCAGAGACAACACTTGGTGCCGAGCATCGCAGAGACAACACTTGGCTGAGCACGGTTCGGTCAGTTCGGTTTGGAGGTTGAATACCAAACCGAACCGACCAACATCGGTTTGGGAAAAAATAAATCGAACCGTAGTTGAACGGTTCGGTTTGAACGGATTAGATGGATCGAACGGTTCGGTTTGAACGGATTAAATCGGTTTGGGCTAGATTCCATTCTAGGCCTAAAATAACTAAAAATTTCCATTCTAGGCCCAAAATAACTAAAAATTTGTAATAAAACTCAAGTAATTCAGTAGATCTTAGCTCATAAGACTAAAATTCGAATTAGATTACATAACATCCAAAGAAAATAACTCATTACACACATCATTACATAGCATTTATTAAAATTCTAATGAAAATTACATAACATTCAAAAGAAATATAACTCCTTACATAGCATCTGTTAAGCTTTAAATCAAATTATCAGATTAACTTAAAGAAGAAAGAAGTCCTCTTTAGTCTTTAAACCAAACAAGCATCTTCAAAACCTTCATTGCCAATCAACCTTCAACCAGCATATAATCTATATTTCTGAAAAAATGCAATGAAAGAAAAATCAGTGACGCAAAGGGCAAAAACACAATGGAAAAGGTACAAATCGATGATAAAGGATGCCAAAGCAACATCTTCTCAACACCCAACAACCCACAGCAAGGCCACTGTCACTGCAGTGGGTTGTTACTACTCAACACACATGACTCTGATATACACAACTCTTATGCACACAATCAACACTCTCCACTACCCAAATACTTACACTAAATCACACACAATACACACTAATTCACACTCACTGAAATCACACATTCAGTTTATACACACACAAAAATTCTCACAAACACTCATTCACGGCTGTTGTGCAGTCTTTAAACCTTTCCATTTCACCTACACTCACACTCACACATACACCTTACCACTTACCCTCCAAAACTCATACAACCATAACACCATTTTCATCTACTCCCTCGTGCAGTTTACTCCATGACACCTAGACCTAAATCACAGCAGATTGGACCCTTACAAAAACTCACACACATAGGCCTCACATCGCTGGGTTAAACACATACACATACCATATTTCACTACCATTGCACTACACCATTTTTCAGTCCACCACAATTAGTTATATGTAAACACTACACACGCGCACATCTCAAAGGGGAGACATTACCTTGGAGGCTAGAGGAAATAGGAGGCAACGGCATGAGGAGATACAGATGCGCAGCTGTGGGAGGTTGAGATGGCGACTGGAGAAGGCGGCGGCTGAAGAGACGACGCTGAAGAAGGCGCTGCCGTGGTGGAGACGCTGCCTTGAGAGTTGAGAGTTGACGGCAGGAGGAGACACAGATGCGCAGCTATGGGAGGTTAAGCCGTTGAGATGGCGATTGGAGAAGGCGGCGGCTGAAGAGACGACGCTGAAGAAGGCGCTGCCGTGGTGGAGGCGCTGCCATGGTGGAGGCGCTGCCGTGGTGTAGGTGCTGCCTTGAGAGTTGAGAGTTGAGGGCTGAGCTGAGGCGTAGAGTGTGAGGTTGTGGTCCTTGTGGAACAGATCTGGGAGTGGGGCAGTGGACGGCGATTGAAGAAAAGATAGAATTAGGATTTAGGGTTAGTGACTTAGTGGGTTACTGATATTTTATATGAAGGGTTAAGTTAAACTACCTAATTCAGTTAAAACTAACTGGGGTTAGTTTAAAAAAAATTATAAATTATATTGTATACGGTCGATTCAGTTTAGATCGGTTTCAAAAAAATCAAACCGAACCGGACATGAGGTTTATGAAAAAAACAAACCAATTATTTTTGCAATCGATTTGAAATTTGTTGGATTGGTTGGTTCGGTTTTTATGGTTGGATTGGTTTTTACGCTTTAAATGTTCACCCTTAGTAGGTATCATGGAAGTGGCGCACGCGCGCAGCGATGAACGTCGCAGAGACAATACCTGGTGCCGGGGGCACATGTTATGAAAGTGGCGCGGCGACGAACGTCGCGGAGCAATACTTGGTGCCGGGGGCACGTATGATGAGAATGGCGCACGGGCGTGGCGACGAACGTCGCGGAGCAATACTTGGTGCCGGGGCACGTATCATGGAAGTGGCGCACGAGCGCGGCGACGAGCGTCGCGGAGACAACACTTGGTGTCGGGGCATGTGTTATGAACGTGGTGCACGGGCACGGCGACGAACATCGCGGAGACAATACCTGGTGTCGGGGGCACATGTTATGAAAGTGGCTCGAGGACGAACGTCGCGGAGCAATACTTGGTGCCAGGGGCACGTAGCATGATGACGGCGCACAGGCGCAGTGACGAACATCGCGGAGCAATACTTGGTGTCAGGGGCACGTATGATGAGAATGGCACACGGGCGCGGCAACGAACATCGGGGGGCAATACTTGGTGCCGGGGCACATATCATGGAAGTGGCGCACAAGCGCGGTGACGAACGTCGCGAGGTTGATGCACGACGGACATCTCGAGGTTGATGTACAAACATCCGTAAACATCGCAGAGGTACAAAGACTCGAGAAAACAAGTGCGCGCGGGAGGGGAGGCCATAGGCCAAACATTGGGGGGAAGGCCAAGGCCACCACCCTTGGGGAGGCCGAGGCCGACCCTAGGGGATGGCCAAGGCCAATGACCAACTCCCATGAAGGGAGGCCAAGGCCACTCCCCCTTTTGGTGAACTTCGAGTGCGTCGACGGTAGGTGTTTTGATCGGCAATGGCGAATACGGAAGTTGCGTTACGACGAGCGCGTCGACGTGAATCGTACCCACGTGACGAACAAGGTGTCAAAGTCACATACAAAGCATACGAAGCAAAAAAAAAGTGCAAAAATGACTTTGCACGAAAAGTGAAGAATCGGGGGGGAAGGCCAAGGCCAACCCCTCATGGGAGCCGGAGGCCGACCCCATGGGGTTGGCCAAGGCCTTTGCCCCTTCACCCCGTTGCTCCGATTGCACCGTCGGTCGAAATTTTTGGTGAAAAGGTGTCCGGGTGGTCTTTGCGTGACGATCGTGCTAGCGTGAGTGACATTGGTGTAAAATAATTGGTGGCTAGGTCGCGCGTGAGGTGTGCGAAGCAAAGAATGCACGTGACATGGGCACGCGCACTTTGACGGGTTCAATGCGTTGGGAAATTGACTGTTGACAATGTCAACGTGTTCGTCTGATGCGGGACCCCTAGTGGGCCCTTGGGTACGACCAGAATACGTTGGGAACACACAGTTACATGCACACCACACACACAAACAGTTACACACACAGACACGCGGGCGTGCGCGCGCACAGAGAGAGAGAGAGAGTTTACACACAATTATGCATACGCAGAGTTACATACAATTACACACATAGAACCCACAGACGCACGCACATAGCCCCCCCCCCCCCCCCAACAGAGAGACAGATAGAGAGAGAGTTTACACACAATTATGCATACACAGAGTTACATACAAATACACACATACAACCCACAGATGCAGAGTTACATACAATTACACACATAGAACCCACAGACGCACGTACAACCCCCCCCCCCCCCCAAACAGAGAACCCTTACACAAACACACCACCTCCACTAGCACCCTACGCACTAACTAGCAACCCCGCCAACACCACTGCACCAATCCACAAACATAACCTTGCCAACAGATAACACCATCGTGCCTATCCAACACCACCACTGCCAACACCCTACCACCGTAACGCACCCAACAACACCAACACCACTGAATCCTAGATCACAACTACCACACCAATCGGTGAACCTCCCTCACCCACCATTACCATCAAACTCTTATTCTCTCCATGATTTTTCTTTAGCTAAGTTATTGTAGAAGGATAGTCATGGATTTGCTTTGGGGATGGAAGGGTCGGGGGGAGATAGGGCCTCAATGGGCTAGGGTTGGGCCCCTGGGGGGGAGGGGTAGGCTCTGAGGTAGTTTAGTCTTTCGGTCAGTCTTCTGTTTGAGTAAACAGGTTCGAGGGTGGGGTGGGTATTTAGGACCTTCTTCATTAATTTTAGTCTTTTTACTGTAGTTGGTTTAAATCCCCCGTATAGCGGTAAAGCTGCATTGGTGCGTTGATCTTGCAATGGAAGATAGCGGAGCCTGCAATGATTGTGTGATTCATAGATTCGCGCTATGTTTTTCATAGGGAATTGATTTACTCTCGATTTGAGTGGCTGCTGTGGATTTATGTGTGGTTGCCACGTGGCACGCGTTTAGATGTTTGTTTTCTATCTTATGAATTTGTATTAGGTTGAGTTAGTCATAGGGTGTCATGAATTTTTCGTTTATGTTGAAAATGTAAAGCCAAAAAAGACTAATTTGACAAATTTCTCTATCTAACCGTTTAACTTATCAATATTATTCACTTATTTACCAAAAACATAAAAATGCTGTTGAAATTTAATTGACATCTCTAGTGAATCTTCACACTGGCTGGTGATTTCCTAAATCATGCACAAACTTATTAGTTTTGACCAAATAGAAGCAACAAAATGGATTCAAATGAATATACCACTATACATTATTATCACTCGACTGAGTTTCATCATATACCCCTAATATTTTTCGTTACATGGGCTGTTGCTAAAAAATAATGAGGCTTGTTTCTAATTTGAAGGAAAGACGTAAAATCTTGCATGTGAAATCACGAATTATTACCTGATTGAAATATCGGCGATCAAAAAAAAGTTGATTTTGTTTTTAAAATAAAAAGTTGTGTAAAAGAGGCTAAAAAATAACATTGTCTAGTCATTTTCACAATCTTTCTTTATCACACACCTTGCATAAAACTTCAATATATACCTGGTTTAAATTGTGACATGTAATATTGATGAGTAATGTGTGGATGTATTCTTTGTAAATACTCAATCTGGTTTCCAAGCAAAGACCCATAACCTTGCTTCGCAAACAACTTTGCTCTTACCAAGAGCTTGACCAGCCACTAGTTGATTAACAAAAAATGCCAAAAGACTGCATGGCCCTCTTAGGCACAAGCATGTCATTCATGGCTGAAATTAATAATTGCACCCACTTTTTCACACTTCCGTCTCACTCTTCAATCAGTGACGAAATAGTAGAGTATAAATATGGAATGTAAATATTGATTTTTCTTCTCACGTACTCTCTCTTGAAAAATATGAATTTTGTATACTACAGTATTATGTAAGAGCGTCTTGTGGTGAAGTTTTTTTTAAAATTTTCAACTGAACCCTTTATAAATATTAACTTTAACTTAAAAACAAGATCATTTCCGAAAATTTCTTAGTATTTAAGAAATAACGTCTCCGCCCCCACTACGAATAAAACTTCTAGCGCATCTCCATTACTCCGCCCATATATCCAGTCGTCAATATTTTCACTCCATTTATACTTTCACCCCGTTTCTACTGCTCCTCACTCGGTCTCCATATTCATCGTAAAATCATTTTTCTTTTTACGTACTTTGTATTGTTTGTATCGATTATATTTGCGTATGATTTCTCTAATTCCACACACATTGCTTGTAAGTATCATCTGGACATGTCAAATCAATATTCATCTTTAGGTAGATGATTAAGACCGGTTGTTGAGTGATTTGTTTAATAATGGTCACTCTATTCTGCAAAAGGAGGTTATGGTGATACCTACCATAGAATCTCTCTCTAGGAAATCCTTTAGCTCATGCCAAGGTACCTCTATAAGCACCTTCATCAAGTCATGCCAACCCATAACCCATCCGAAGATAGCATGGATACGCCTTTGCATTCACCAATTACTTGGAAACTACACATGGCTGTGCAGGATATGAAGCATAGAACAGCTTGTTTTTCTTTTGCATGTGGCCATCAGCATGTTTCATTCATAAATAGCCAGTGCCCAAAACAAAATTAAGAAAGAGGCAAAATGTAATCTATTTTGCTCAATGTTACTTTCACTTTCCTCGTCGTGGCCAAGAATTTCACTTATCGTTGTTTTTGAAAATCATTACTAATTCGCGTGCTAATTTAAAGGGCGGTGTGCGCAAGGGAAGTGCTTGAAGGTCTTGTTTGTTTGATAGAGAATTGCTTTTTGGTTCGTTACCACAAAAGCGGAATGGCGTTACGGATTTGCGTACCTAGAAGCTGCCAATCTGTGTCCTGCTATGATCAAGGCAAAAAGCCAGCCCAAGCTTAATGAAGAAAGAGGTCATCGCCGGGGCTGAAGGGGACGGGTACTAGTGAGGCCATCGGGGAGACGGTGATAGCGATGGTGGTGAGGGCCTAGAAGCGGGTGCTGGAGGTTAGATGGTTGTCCGCGGCGTAGCACTGCGCGTTGGCGACTAAAAGAACTGGTAGCCGTGTCCACCCAAGCAAAGGAATCTGGACCTGATTTGAACTCAGTCGTACCAGTTTTCGAGAACTTTGAAATGGGCTAAACAACGTAATTATATGCATGTTATTCTGCACATCAACTCAGCTCGTTTACTTGACCAAATGACAAGGAATGAGTCCATTAGTGCAGCAGCTGCCCTTATTCTATATCATATAGGCAATAGTCTGCACTTGTGTAGTATCATATCTGAAAGCAAGAGATTTCTGACCGAAGCGATCTTCCTAGCAACTTTTACATGCAAAGCAAGGTCACGTGTATCAACGGACAGGGTCTCCAGCTAATGAGAAACTAGTAGATCTAGCTTAGTTAATCTAATTGGTGTTTAAGCTTTCATCGTACTTTTGTTTTACGCAATTGGTTAAAACTGCAGATAGTCGGGACGGCACATGTAACCCCTTTTGATTAATGAAATGTATCTTTTATTAACGGAAAAAAAAAAACCAAAATTAAGATGGGACTTCGCCAGAATCAGAAAAGGAAATTTGTCGCAGAGTCAGAGCATAGAATACTGAGTTCACATCGATAACAATACTAGACAAAACAAAGATTATCCCAAAAAGAGGGCCACAGCTCCTTGATCACCAATTTCGCTACTTCTATCGGTTATTGCCCTTGGGCTTGGATATGCAACGTGCTTATATCATTCAACCAAAGCCTTAAAAAAAGTTTGTAAATGAATTCTGCTAGTCTACGCGGAATGTGTAAGTTTAGATAGACATATCTGTAAGAAAACACTATTTTATCGCGGAATTAGACTTGTTAATAGACCTTTTATCGCATAATTTCTGGCCAATAAGGGGCTTGGCATGAGAGGAGTGGTCTATAATAGTGTAACCCCAACGGAATCCGGCTTTTAGACCCCTCTAGGGGTTTTCACTAAGCGAAGAGTGAGTCCTTTAACCAATTCTAGTAAGGCTAGCACTAATATCAAAGCTGCGTTAACTTCTGCCGAAACAAAGTCAGCTATAGATAGTTATGTCACCTGCTTCATAGCATGTTTTAGCAGAAGCCAACAGGCCTAGGTTTAGATGGTTGTAGCTCCTAGTGATCCTGTTCACTGTTGTAGCTCCATGGAGGTCCAAAACCTGTCGTTGATCGATAGGAGCACTAATGAAGAACAATAGAACTGACTGCTTCGGTACACTTCTAGGATATTTTTTCTGTGTTTGCTGAATTCATTGCTTCAAAAGCATGTACAAAAGGTTTCTTATTCTATTTTGGCATCCCCTGTAGACAGTTCTTTGAACCCTCAAAAGCTATTGCAAAAAGAGCAAACAGTCGTTTCATGTTATGATTCTGTTAGGGTCTACATCCTAGAATTTAAGCGTTTACTCCTTCAAGACACATTCAGTCAATTCAATTCATTGGGCAATTATGCACAGATTCGTTTGCCGGGCTTGTTACTGTTCATGAAAACCAAATCCTTAATTCTCAACATCCTCAAAAACCGTAACAAGTTACTCAAAAGATCTTTGTAGGTCAAATCCTCAAGTAACAATGAAACCTAATGTTTCCATAAAATGGAAACTTCTCTATCAACTGTCTTCGAAACACCAATCCTCCATTTTCAACTTCGTCAGCACCTGTTGATTCCTAACAAGTCGCTCGTGATGTTTGCAAGCTAAATCCCCAAATAAGTAGTTGACGTCGAGAAAAGTTATGAAAGGAGGGCGAGGGAGGATGATTGTCTAATTGGAAGGCAGCTTAACTTCCACTACGAGCAGGTCCCTCAAGAAATCTGACAGTACGAGGAAGCATAAACTCGGAAAATATAGGATAGTGAGAGGATGGATAACGACCGTCGATGTTATCATTTACGACTTCGCACGAGACAGGAATCAGAGATCTACCTCTGAAAAGTATCCAATCAACGTGGAGATCCTGAGTCTGGCGATCCCAGCAGAGGCACAGCGCCCTGAAAATCAACTTGAGGAACTCAACAACTCCCTGCTTGTCACCTGACAGGAACGAATAAAAACTAAGTAAGACCGCAATTTCACCAGGCTCCACCCCACCCACACCCACCTCTACTCCATATCTAGCAGTACAGAAATTAGCAAACAACTACCTTTGAAGCCGTGATAAGTGCGTATGAGGGGCACATTTTTCCTGACCCGAGCACTTGGCCACGCATCTCTCATATCACCAACAACACCATGCTCTCTGTAGGAACAGTTAATTAGAAAAACACTACACAGAACCTAACATAAACTCCCTATGCAGTATTTAATACCAAATGAAGCAACATAGTTGTATTGGACAAAAAAAGCCGTGCTTTACCCAATTGCACAATGTTCGTTATAAGAGAAGGTAGGTAGTTTTCAAAGGTGTAGGTTGCCTACAAGATTTCATTTTTCCAAGAATAGTAAACACAGTTCATAATTCTATTTTCTCATTAAAAGAAGTACGTGTAGAAAACAATAGTCCAAAAACAGGGAGGGCAAGTGCCCCCCGACCGACCGAGTTTTCGACCGTTCGACCGCCCGACCGATGAAAATTTCTCAGCACGAACTGAGACGACGCCCATGCAAAACGACTTGCGCCGCGATCGATCGAATGCTAATTGGCATGCTTTCTCAACGCATAGGCCATGACTCGCGCTGTGATCGAACATGTTGGGTGGCTGGAATTCTCGAAGCAACGGAAGCGACTTGAGCTGCGATCGAGTAAAACAGCCTTCGGGGCTTGAACTCTCAAGGCGACGGACGCGACCTGCGCGACGGGCGGACAGGCTGCCTGGCTACGTTCTCACGGCAAGATGATTGGCCAATGATGGGGGGACCGAACGCGCTTCTTGGCAGGACATCTCAGAGCAAAGGTCAGCTTGCAGACGGCGTTGTTGATGGCAGTGCTTGGAAACGAGGCATCGGGTGACTCGCACGCTAGAAAACGCGGTCGGGTCGACAACGACGCTTAGCCTTCGAAGCGTTGTAGCGGGAATTTGCCATGCGACACGACTCGCGCTCAAGTCGGATACGAGTGTGGGCTAAAATTATCAGAGCAACGGTCGTGCCCCGCGACGGCATTTCCCCCTACCACGCCTCGAAGGCTAAACGCCGTTGCCGGCGCGTCCCTCGACCCGACCGAGATAGAAAAAGTGTCTGCTTTTTCTCGTGCCTTTCGGTGCGTGCTTGGAGATACATGTGGCCTCGCCACTGAGCAATAGAAGGAAAGAAAGGAATAATGTCAATCATCTTGCTGCCACTACTACTAGATATTTATTGACGAGAGTAGGGAAAGGGCGGGAGTGGGGGCGAGGATTCCCACCACCTCAAAATGATGGCGGTGAAATGGATCGAGAAAACATGGTTAATCTGAAGAAACAGGAATATCCTCTGCCAATTGAAGTTATTGCCGTACACAGTTTACCGAAAAATAAAAAAAAGTTAAGGCAGTTTTCCTTTTAGGGTGAATTACAAAAATGGTCCTTTAACTACCGGGTATTGTGCCTTGAGGACGTCACTCATAAGATGCTATGTCTTTCAATATTTATACTTCCGTTATCTTTTTGGTCCAGTTCGTCAATTTTGACCATTAACCGGTCAAAATGAGGGACAAAACGCTAAATTAACAACAAAGTCTTCGGAAAGAAAAACCAAACTTATACCAAACTCACGAGTCAACTCGTTGAGTCCACCGCCGCCTCTCCCCTTTCCTCCCCATTCACCGTCCCCCGCTGGTCACCGCCCCAGTTCCCCTGCACCACCACCCTCCCCCCCTCTCTCTCTCTCTCTCATGGCTGAGGTGGCGGCATTGGGGTTAAGGGTGGTGTTGGGGAGAAGAACGGGTACAAAAATTGGGCCAAACTCAGGTAAAATGGCCTACTTGGGTCAAAATGAAAAATGACCTATAAGTTGTCAGTTTTGGCCCTCATTTTGACCACTTACGGGTCAAAATTGGCGAATTCGACCAAAAAGGTTACGGGAGTATAAAGAGTGAAAGACACTGAAACATTTGATAAATAGCGTCCTGAATGCACAACACCCCTATAGTTCAAGGACCATTTTTGTAACTTACCTTTCCTTTTAACCAAAATTCTACCAAGTAGCATATGAAAATAATAATAAGCAGTTTTAAATATCATGTAGTTACATGTCATACCTTGATCTACCGAGAAGAAAACGTCCAGTAGTTGATTCCTTTTCTGTGTTAAATCCTCCACAATAAACAACTGGCAAGCTAGGTGGTAACGATGCGATATGCTGCCATGTGAGCAAAGCACTGCGCCTACGAGCACGAGGACTAAACTCATCCATGTTCGTATTAACTATCTCAAACGAAAAACCTGGAGGCTCAATCCCTTTTAATTGGAATGTGTAAACATTTTGTCAAGAAAAACAAAGTACCCAATACGCTTCCATGTAACAACACTATGACCCAGTTGAAACTACTCCTCCACCCGGTTAAAAGTCGAACTTTCTTCGATAAATTTTCATTTCCTAATCTACCAAAAATTAATAACAATTTGAGCATTTTATTATTTTCTGGTTATTTGATCTCTGAAAAATATTGACGAGAGCTTCATTTTCAAGACGTGCCTCTATCTTTTTCCTTCCATACTCGCTTCTTTCTTAAATTTGCTTTCAAGGGGGAGGGGGGTTTCTTAAAAAGGATATAGCCCAAGTCGCAATGCATGGAACTTCAGACCCCCATGACACGCTTCCAGGAACTGATGGTGACTCTGACAACCAAAAGGTTCCACCTTCTAGCAGCTCTACCTATATTCGATCATATATGTTATGAGGTTGGCCAATACAAACAATTTTCTTGCAGAAGTAGAATGTAAAACTAAGCCATACTCGATCTTTTACCTTTTCCTTGTCATAAAAAATGGTGCAATGTTCATCTGAAGTGTCTTCAGAACCTTTCCTGGATATTCCCAATTGATTGTAACCTTGTAGAGTTAGGAAAAGCAGAATTCAAATTAATTAACTTTGATAGCTTACAATGAGGCTACTAGAAGGTACAATGGTTTGTAGTAATATCAGTTTTAAATTCACTATACGCAGTAGGAACTTGCTAAACTCCAGTCATTAGCACGAATAATTACAGAACACTGCAATCACCAAAATCTTCCAAGCATACCAGCCATCATACCACCAATAATTTTTATTTACCTTTAGTATAACTAACCATGAATGTGCCCTAGTTTTCGACATCAACATGTTGCGTAAAAACATGAACAAAACCTCTTCAACTACACAAAGATATAACTGCTAGGTTCAGAAGTAGAATTGCTAGACTGAAACAGATTCAGATCAATCACGTTCTGAATTCCAATAGCTGGTTTAAAATTCAAGGATGGCACACAAACCAAATTATCCATCCCAAAAACTGTTTTTCCAATTCCAGTGCATAGCCAGTAGTATAGTACTCTATATACATATAACAAGAAAACTATCACAAATATTACCTGGCAAGCATTGCTGAAGATACTCCAACTGCGACTTCACACCTAAAACAGAAAATGAAGACCATATAATTATTTACCTAGAACAACTACATACATCAATAAAATCGAGAATGTCAATTTTCAGACCATCATACGCATGTCCGAACCATATTCCATCAAAAAGTGCATTATTGACTAAAGGAAACGTCTATGTCTACACCTTTATGCTTTTTGACATACTAATTTTTGCCAAAAAAATGCATTAGCAACAAACTTCAACATTTTAGAGACAGAAAAGGGTGTGGAAATGGAGAAAAAAGTTCATTGCTATGGTTGGTACAACTTACCGATTGTTTAGACCCTACAACTACAAGTCTACAACTCGTTAAGTTGAGGTGGAAATAGACTTTCTCAAAAAAAAATTAGTGGAAACAGAATTGAAACTACCTAGTTCAATGTCAAAATTGAAAATTTTAAAACTGAACAGCCACCAAACGAAGCAAACCGCCTCTCTCAAACACAAATTAACAGCAGACCCAGATAATATTTTTCACAAAAAAGCATCAATCAAAGTTGAAAAAAATTCCTAGTTCAATGCCAAATGTGAACAGAATAACCTAGCAGTAACCAAAAAGGAAGAAACCCAAATACAAATAAGAAGCAAATCCAGAAAAGTCCTTCTAACGAAACAGCATCAAGAAAGTGAAGATCAGAACTTTACCTTGTTGGGTACAAAGAATCATTGGGGAATAACTGGTGATGACACTCACACACAAATCCTTCCTCTCTTGCCATGAGTTTGGACTGTCTTCCGCCTGATCTTCAAGAAGATTGAAGGTCATGACAGTGAGTGATACACTCATCTCTCTCTCTCTCTCTCTCTCTCTCTCCGCGTGCCTATTCACTCTCTTTCAACGTAATCATGAAACGAGGATTTTATCGATCAAAGCAGTAGACATATGCCAAGACAAGAAGGAACGTAGAGTTGTGAAGTTACACTTTTCTGAACGTTTTCAAACTTCTGATCTTGAAAAAAATGATCCATGTCTGAACTCTCACGACAGGGGTGTGGGGTTTAGCTCGCACGTGCGACATGTTGCTGACGTTTCTACGTTTGTTCCCCAATATTCCATGTATTCCATGAAGAGAGACTCTAACTAGCAACCAGGGATTATATTTTTTTTGGTTATACAAAAGGCTGGACCGTAAGGCTCTAATCCGGGCAGGAGTATTGCGCTGGAGACCTACAAGGCCGCCATATACATCTGAGCTCCCGATTCCCGCACCTATGTCGAGGTCGAAGCGTCCAGACCGTGTGTAAAGCACAAGTAGGGCGAGGACGTAAGTTTGCAACCAACAAGTGCGGCGGACAGGATTCGAACTCAGGTGGGAAACCTGGATTAGGATCCTAGGGATTCATGAAAAATTATTCAAGTGAGGGTGAGTACTATAAAGTATCCAATCTAATACATAGCTATATTGTGATGCCCCGAACCTAGGTTTACCCCGTAAATATTACTTTAGCGATAATTTTATGAGTGATGTTCTTTTAGCTCTTAGCAACGTTTGGTTTGAACAATTTTATCAAAAAAAAAAAAAAAAAAAATTGTGTAGGATTTTGAAATGGCAGAGGGTGATTTGGGCAAAAAGAAAAGTAGGAGATTTTGGAAAAGATTGGAAAGGAAAAAAAAAAAAAAAGGAAAGCATTTTTGTAAATAAGCTAGACAAAAGAAAATAGAAAAAAAAAGAAGAAGAAAGAAAGAAAGAAGCCAGGAAGAGAGAAAGAGAAGGACAGCCGGCCCTAGAAAGGGCGGCGTCTCTACAGATGTGGGCAGCCCCCATTTCCGGCCACACCGCGGTCACCGGATAGCAACTCCGGCCAGACGCCTGGACTACCGTAACGCTATGCCATCAGCCTCCATCGCCACAACGTCCAATAAATCCCCCTCCACCGTCCAGCGCCTCTACAAACGGCTGCCGGCACTGAACACAGCAACCGGCACCTCCTGTCACCGCCCATCGCTGCCGTTGCCCTGTTCCGTCAACTCTATTGCCGGCGCCTTCACACCTCCATGAAGGTAGCGTCAACCACCACCAAGCCGTGGTGGATCGCCATCACCGGCGCCATCTCCGGTCTCCTCGACTTTCGGCCGCATGCGCTGTCACCGGCAACCCTATCGCCGGCCAACTCCTCTTCCTCGTCACAGCTGCCCTTCAACTGAGCCTCCGTGACCACCGCACCGTAGCCATCGCACCGCTGCTAAGGTTCCGCTGCCCCTACAAGCTGTCGTGCGATTGCTGTTGCCGGCAGCCCAATTCGTCAGCCAATGTTTTTTCCCAGATCACGGCAGCCCTTCACCTACAATGAACTCCGGCGCCGCCACAGATCTAGATCGTTTCCATGTTGCCGGAACCATGCCGATTATCGTCGCCGCTGGGATCTATGACCATGGGCAGTGTGTGAATATACAACCGGTGTATTAGGTTTTGGCGGTATGGAAAATGAACGGATTTCGGTGGTAGGATTGCGATATTGTTGTGGTTATAATGGTGGTTTAATTATGGTGCTTGTGGTGGCTGGACTGGATGTAACTGTGGTGGTGTTTGCGGCGGCGGTAGCACTTAATACTATTGGTTTGATGAGTTAGGACTAAAGAAATGAGTGGCACTCTGTATAAAATTAGGAAATGGGTTGGTGGTGTGCTTGTGTGATGGTGACTACGCAGTGATGGTTTAGCAACAATGCTTGTGGTGGCTAGAATGGATTGAGGTGAATGGTGAATGTATGACTTTGGCGGGTGTCCATTAATTGGGTGTTGAGCGGCTATGTGTGTATACTAGGTGTCGTGGTTTACGTATGTGTGATTTTTAATGGTGGTGCTTAGGG
Organism: Escallonia rubra; assembly: GCA_033065855.1. Classification (NCBI taxonomy): domain Eukaryota; kingdom Viridiplantae; phylum Streptophyta; class Magnoliopsida; order Escalloniales; family Escalloniaceae; genus Escallonia; species Escallonia rubra. The sequence goes on along the minus strand of JAVXUO010002563.1, from coordinate 351 downwards.
TGACTGTGGTAGGTTTGTTTGCGTGCGGTGGCGGGTATTTCAGTATGTGAGCCTGGACAGGTGTGATTGTTGTTGGACGTGTATGGAGATATTGTGTGTACATGGTGCAAGTGTACCGTATGCTTGCGAAGGTGTACCCTATGCATGTATGTGTTTTTGGACAGGGAGTCGCATAGGCTATGAGAATATATAAAAGGAATTTGTTCGCGGTGAATTAATGGATGTTCGGCAACGGCGATTAAATGCCAAGAATGACAGGGTGAACTGGGCACGATATTGGACGGGCATGTAAAGGTTGGGCAGTTGACTGCGACATTGAATTTGCTTGAAGACATGTTCAACGGGAATGTT